>VYZM01001194.1:26604-73637 GCA_013398915.1 Dromas ardeola | reverse complement strand
TATATATATATATATATATAAAAAAATGAGTCCAACAGTGCAGGGTCTGAAAATAGGTGGATCTTCCCCTATATTTCTTATGAATGAATTCCTTAGCTAATATGTTATACTCCAGCTCAGTGGGAAAACAAAACAANAAACAAAACAGGTAAACCAGAACTACAACAAAAAGACCTAAGAAAAGTATCATTCCAGAGTATCTTTTAGGTGAGAATGTAGGTACTTACACTGAAGACCACTCAGCTATGTTTGAGACCGTATGTCAGAAGACTGTTTTTGTCCCTGACCCAACGGTGTTCATCTACTAGATTCTGGACCCCTGGTTATCTATAGGCTACTTTTCAAGGCTCTGCAAATGGTGATCAAGAAACACAAGACTGGCATCACACAGTCTTTGATTCCCTCTTCAGGAAGTGTGCGTCTCGAAAACAACCACATTGTGTTGCAGAGCGAGGCAGCTCCTCTTTTTTCTTTCTACATTTTGTAAGACAGGTACATGAATGAGCCCTTTCTTCAAGTCTGACACAATGTCTGGATTGCTGATATATGTAATTCACAGCAGATCCCATGGTACTGGATCACCAATCACTTATTTCAAAGCAATTGGAACCTGGGCACTGCCCAAAAACGTATGTGCCAAGAGTTTGATACATCCTGCTCAAACTTCCCCTTGGCATTTCTAGGAAACTAGTTTAAACAGCTCATTATAGTGTTTTCTGTGGATCCTAATTTGGAAGCTTCAATCTTTCTACAAAGTTCAAGAGTATTGTTCAGCTCTGGACTCAGAGCCACCAAGTCCTCTGCCCGCTAGATTGTCCATGAGTTAGACCATGAGACCCCTGATGCTGAGACCTAAGGACTTGAGAAATCTAGTGATCAGTGACTTCCACAGCACAGTAGTCCCCCCTTTAAAGAAGGCAAGACAAGGCAGAACAGGTAATACAGATGTAAGCATGACAAAGGAAAATGAAACATAAGGAAGACAAGCTGCACATGTTCGACATTAAACAAGATAATAGAAAGTGAAAACATTTTTTTGTTTAGTTAATATGATTCATTGAGTGATAGGGTTTACAAGGGCCTGAACAGATAACATGGCTTAACAATGTATTTTATAACCGTGGGATGGAAAACAATGGGACAGTAGGAAGCACATATTTGATCTAAGCTTCCCAAAGTTGTCAAGCAGGTCCGTTGGTTACAATATTTCTCTTCTGAGCTTGGATGAACTCAGTATCTGACAGGGCTGGAAATTATCTTTTCTTCAAAATTTGTGATAACTGAGCCCAGGGAAATGCTGAGTCTGCCTCAGAGGCAAAGAAATGAGAGACATTTGAGGACCAAATGTGAGGCTTGGCACCTTGCAGTCGCATGCTCCCAAGGAAAGAATCAAAGTATAAATTTAACCCAGTTAAAGATGTTATCATTTCTGTGCTGGATACAGTACGGAGCAAAAAGGAACCTCTGAGAGAATATGTACCATTTATTCAATGCTGTGCCCCACCCTTGGATTAACATTTTAGCTCGGCAATCTCTCAGCCAGAATTTTTTGTCCTGAGAAACGTAAAACGAAAGTTTAATTGCTGGAACAAAATATATTTTCTAGCCCCGAGACCACAAAGCAGACTAAAGGCCAAGAAACAGAACACTGGGTGCCAAACTAGTGTGTAGCTGAGTGAAGTTCCTTCATGAATTTTTTTGTAAGCTCTGCTTTTCATTTGGGAATGGCTACTTCTGTCCCTCACACAAATGCCACCACTCAGGTGAAACCACTGGCAGCTCAAGGACTGATCTTCCCGGGATTTCCATATAGCTTCTGGGACCCGTGTAAAGTATAGGATTTAATGGACTTTTCTGTGCACCTGGATATTATTTCCAATACTTTTGGCTGGTATGTGAACTTTCCTCACTCGTGCTGTAGGGCAAAGTTTATCGATTTTAAGCTCAATCATTCCAGGCCGTTTGTAAGGAGTAGCCTTGCTTAGCATTCTTTCACATAAAAAAAAGAATTTTTAAAAAGCAAATAAGTGCATGATGGTTCTTCAGGGGGTTTTGTTTAGGCTTCTTTCTTGTAATACAGGACCATAGAGAACAAATAATAAAAACTGATTAGCTCAGGGGCTTTACTACATAATCAAATGCCAGCTACCCTGAGTAGAGGAGGCAGAACTGGGTTGGTTTTTTTGTTAGGGAAGACAAGTTTTATTTTCCTTGCGTATTTGAAGCGTTATACTTACAACAAACAGAAATTTTCTCGCTGAATTTTTCTGTCACTGTACCACTTCTATTCAAATATAGGACTATCAAATATTCACCCCTTCAAAAAAGTTAGTACTCCTGGAATCTTTAAATTCGACAGGGAAATAAGTCATATGTCTGTATGCTGACTACAATAGGTAGGCAATTTTTTCTACTTTACAACCTTCTTTTCCAACATCTCCAGGGGAATGATTTAAAGAGCTCAGCTTCATGTGCTCTGATACCACAATAATAGAAAACGTTTCACCTTTTTATCTTACCGATTGTCTCAGAGAGCGGAGTTCACAATAGCATAACTGAAATACCCATTTCATGTTCAAAGCAGAGTTCGGTGAACCGTTTGTCACAAAATATTTATTTTCCCTGAAAACAGTTGTTCCCTATAAATAGTTATTCTCCCTAAAAAATACTCAAAAATTTCATACTCGTATTCAAAAATTATTTTCAAAATAATTTTTCTCTTGCTTCTGAAAATATTTGCTGTCTGAAATGTGACCTTTTTCCATTAAAAAAGGAGGTCACATTGTACTGTATGAATCACATACCTGAAGGAATAGGCTTGTGCCCTTTTCAACAGGAGCTCTCAGCCATTATAAATACAACTTTTGCTTTCTAAGCTTGCGATAGTTGCTTGACCTTTGCTAGATCTGTAAAAATTCTTGCCAGTAGATTTGTTTTTAGCAAATGCTCTAAAAGAAATGAAGAGTGGCACAAACACTGCCAAAGAGAATATGTTTCAAAACACAAAGAGATATTCACGTACTGTGTCCTGCAAGCATTTCACTTTAATCACCGGATACAGAATCTTTTCCCCTGCCTTGCATATCTGGCTGTAAATCATTCGTGCATTATGATTCATGCTCTTGCTTGGTACCATGCCATTGCATACAGCAACCACTGCCAGGACACTGTTACACTTCAGAAAGAGTACTTTTTGTTCCCATATGCATCCTACAGTTCAAGCAGCACATGCTCTCCTGCGGAGAGGTCACTCTCTCTCCACACCTGCGAGTTGCAGCTGCAGAGGGCAGAAGCATTGCAGCAGTTAGTTCCCAGGGCAGACCTGACAAGGGCTAGAGAAAAGCATTTTTAGTGGGAAGCCTTCAACTGTGGCTGCCTTTCTTACTGTGAAAGAGCTTTCAATTAAAGAGTTGTCCTCTTCAGAGGACAGCACAGGACTCATCATTGTCTGGGCTGCCTATGCTCACCAAATATGTCCTGGAGGACAGACCAGAAGGGGCTTCTGTGCATGGGTACGTGCTATGCACAAGTGCAGTGCCCACCTGTCAAATTCCCCTTAGCCAGCCCCAGATATCACCTCCCATTTTCACCTTTTTTTGCTTTTCCCTTTTTCTTTTTTCAAATGACTAGAGAAGAAATGAAATTCCCAAAACTGTAAAAATGTGGGGTTTATTTTTCTATTTTGGGGAAAAGGAGAAAACAATCCAGAAACAGGGTCTTTTACTGTCTCCGATATGAAACTTAATGTTATTTTTCTGTATAATAGCACCTGTAAAATCTTAATTCATCATACTTTCTTTTTTTTCTCAAACTTTCAGAACTTCAGTGAGAGATTTCTAAACCCACGAGAATATCTGCTTTTTATTCATGCTATACATGACAGACATGCTATGCAGCTGATATTAATGTATAAATAATACTAACATTCTGCAATTAAATTATTCTTATCATTACAAAGGTGAAAGATCACCTGGCACACTGCAGTTAACTCAGGAGATACAGCCATAATAGCGTTGTTACCAAATGGCCTTATATTTGTCAGTTATAAAGTTCCCTCCAAGTCTCACATTAACCATTTGCTTGAAAAAGAGCCAAGTAAAGATGTGTTTCATCCCTCTGCCTTACAGAAAGCTATCAGCTGTTTCCTACAAATGGTTCTGCTGTGTCCCAGACTGAAGGTCCGTATATTCAGCATCCTTTCTCCAAGAGCCGCTGGCAGCAGATGTTTACAGAACAGAATAGGAGCAGGGCGCACATAAAAGGTTTCTTCCTATGTTGTAATCCCCTGTTTCTAGCTATCAGTGGGAGTGTCTGACACAAAGCTGGCATCTGAAGGGCTGCACAGAATCACCACAAACGGACTTAATCTTCATTAATCTATCCGGATCCTTTCCAGCTCCGTCTATACTTTTGGCCTCCAAAACGTCCCACAGGGATTCCTACAATTTAATATATCAAAACGATTTCCTTTTGTTTGCTTTAAACCTGCTGCAGGATAGTTTTACTGAGGATGGCTAGTTCTTCCACAGTGAAAAATGATGACTGATCACTCCCTGCTCACATTTTTCATATCATTCATGATTTAACAGGCCTGCAACATACTCCTCCCCAGCTTTGCTTGCTGTAATTTACGAAAGTCTAATTTCATTTGCTTTTATATGCTTATTTATATCCTTCTATACAACAAGTTTGTTCTTATATGCTAGCTGATTCCTACACTTTGTTTTTTATCGAGGGATGTTGCAGAAGAATTCAATGCGAATGAGGTGAAAAGAACAATTCCAGTGTCACAACGACTCTTGCAAAATCTCTGATACTATCCATTCCAAAACTACATCAAAATTTACTGCAGCACCTCGCACCAATTCTCTAGCAACTGAAACCCACAGCCTTTACAACAAGAGTTTTGGAGAGAAAGAATAGCTGTTGCATGGGATATCCTAGGTCTGCATTACGCTCGCAGATGGAGAGAAGACTTTGCATGCCTAGGCTCTCTTACTTCGCTCCTGAGAAGTCCTAACTGTCTTGTAGCTAATTCTGTCTTCTGATTCAGCAGTAGCATTATGAGCCTGAGAGGAACAGAAGCGCCCTGTTGGGACCTAGAACTATTAATAATAATGATGACTCTTATGGCTTGTGGTATAAAAGATAAGCACAGGAAAACCAGAATAACCAGAAATACAGGCAGGGAATACGTCACAGATTTTCTTCTTAAAGTGCATTTTCCACTGTGTGTCTGAATGGATGAAGGCTTATACACCTGACTTGGCAAATCGTTTCAGCATTTTACATGGCAGAACAAAGCAACACAAGTTTTTCTCCTAATGATTCAGCTAAATCACCATCTCTTAATCCCTGCCTGATGCTCCCAGGCATGTTAAGGGCAAGGATATACCAACCCTGTTGGGGGGTTTCAGGATTCCAGCATCTCATACTTTATTCCCTGTGGTCAAACTTGCCAATCTTCACATATTTTGCTGTCTTCAAGCTTTTTTAAAAGTAATCCTCACCACACCACCCTTCACGCCACTTATATTTCTTGCTACTCAGTGATGCAGTTCCTTATCTCCAGGACAGAAAAAGCTGAAGTCAGCACATCAGGTCCATCGCTTCCTGCTTGAGTAATGTGGAATTGGCAGGCCAGTATCATCTTGGCTCATCAGGAACCGGACTATACTGCAAAGTCACACCTAGAATGTTCGTCCCTACTGCTTCTTCATCTATTTTGGGAGTGCCCTTTTCTACATTTCCCCCTCACTCTAAATCTGTATTTAAGTTAATTTTCCCCCAGGAGTGCTAGAACTGTATTAAACAAAACTGAATGTCTTATATTATTTACCATAAGTACTTGCACTTTCAAGATGAAGTCAAATTGAGTGTATAGTTTTCTTGTTGCTTATATAAAATAGTTAAGTATTACACTGATGGAAGTATCTGAAGTTCTATATTTTATTTAAAAGAGGCAGAAAAATCTTAATTACATTAAATAACTTAATCAGTGTTGCCCATACATGAGCCTCGCCAGCAGGTAGAGTAATATCAATAAATCGTCATGGAGAAGTTAAAACCGTCTCAGGGTCAAATATGTCTAAAATCATGGCCTGTATCATATCCACTTTTATAAAAATTTGTTCCACCTGGAAACTGGAACAGGAAAATGAATTCTTTTCATCTTTATATCTGCTGCCCTCTAATTCCTGGCGGGAGAGAGAAGTGGGGGGGAACATCACCCTCCACAGTTAAACCTTAGTCACTAAAAGAATACACAACCATATACAGAAGAGAACAATAAAGGCATTCCCCACCACTACTAGACTGCCATCCAAGAGAGACATACAGCCATGTTCATGTCCTGGAGCACAGCTCATCTGGCCTTTTTTTCCCCTGTGTAACTCCCCGGTGAAAGCACTGTGATATAAGTTGCTGTTTAGGTCTGCTACAGAATACCAAGACTTCAAGAAAGATTTCTGTAGCAAGAGAGCAGTGACCTGTTGTGTCATGAAGCTGCTGGTTTTTTCATTACCACAAGAGAGAGACAAGCACCAGACAGAGGTTTCTGATCCAAAGGACAGCAAGTACTGTGAAAAAAGTGAAATGGCTACTGTAAGAAATGACATTTGAGAGGGTCAGTGAAATCTGCACAAAGCCATGAAAATAGTAAGAAGCAGCAAAATCTTGCTAGAATAAACATAGGGTATATGGGGGAGGACCAAACCCAGGCATGAGGTTGTACGGCTGACAGCTCTAGTGTCCCTGTTTTGGACCACTGGAAGAAGAGTGGTGTCAGAGGTGGAGGCTCCAGGAAGCATGTGGGACATGACCACAGCATCAAGCATTTTAAAGAAAGGGAGAAGTTGTTGCTTTGGTTTGGGTGTGGGTTTCTTTTCTTAAAGTGAAAGAAAGGAGGAAAAAAGTTTTAACAGAAGATGTAGGGTAAAAAAAAGAGAATGGTTTGTGTTTGTGGCGACTCAGTGTCTGTGTTTCTGAATAACCTGGTGTCTGCTCCTGATGGAGAAAACAAAACAGAACAGGTTACATAATTTCCCCTTTTAATGTGGATAGTTAATTCACACGGGCAGCCTGTTGAATCTAACAGAAGACGTGGTTGCTGTCAGCAAAAGATGGTATGTGAAGCTATGGAAGAACCACAAGAGGACACTCCATGGAAACAGCGAGAGAAAAAGGAAAGGATGTCCAAAAGAACAATGAAAAAAGTGAGTTTTGAGAGAGCGTCATAAGATTTTGTATCAAAATTGTAGAATAACCAGTCTTGCAAAAACTTCCTACGGTCAGGGAAACGTCATATCAATCTTACCATGACACTGGACTAGAATTTACTTGCGTTTCTAAGACAGTATCTTCTGTCACAGATCTTCTGCGAAACGTTCATCTGTAAATAAGACAGTCATTTCATTAGCTCACTTAGTTTTTCATCCTGCTTACAAAACAGAATAATAAAAAGCCACAGGGAGACCCAGGATGTTTTTCCCTCTTTATCCTTACATATTTACCATAAATAATGAAGTGGTGGATCGTGACTACCCCATCTCAGTATCAATAAACCAAGGAACTGGCAATGTTAGCATTCAAGTAGCAGGATGCACTATATTTATATGCAAACATATGTGAGGAAGGACATTATCTCAGAGGGAAAAGTTTACAAATATAGTCTGCTTACCACAGCTGAAGAGTTTGGACCAAGATGAGAGTGAAAATAGTGAAAAAACAACAGTCATAAGGAACTGTTATGCATCTCCAGGGCAGGATTAGAAGGCAGAACAGGAAGCATTTATGCATGAAACAGGGAGACTTGTAAAAAAGCCCAGACATTGATCATGGGGATTTCAATTATGCTGACATTTACTGGAACACAAGTGACAAGTAAAAGCATGTTCTCAAAGCAGTCAAGGCTCCTGCCATATGGAGCATTCTGCAAAGTCAAACCAAATGGCAGTTTCTCAGCAAAGCTGAGCTCTAGGCTCTGTCTGCAAGGTGGGATGCAAAGGTGTCCGAGGGGGTTCCAGATGAATGAATTCAGTGACTGGAAGCACCACAGGCTGCAGCCACATGGCAGTCCATCTGAGTGTATTATCCAGTGGCTTTAGCAGCACTTATATTTTCAGTAGTTTTCAGAGGTTTGCTTGCAATAGGTGCCCAAAGTTGGGCATATTCAAAATCCCTCGGGTTATTGAGAGAGGCCGATTAGTTGAAGAAGTGTCACTGAAATTACATCATTCACTTATCCTTGCCAAATTCATCAGTGTCACTGAATATCCTTTACTTAGAGAAGACACAAAATGACTTCTAAGGAAAAAAAAAAAAGTAAACATTCCCAGAGAGTAGCGCTGGACGGGTTGTTCAAAAAGAGTAGTCATTGCCCTTACTCTTGTAAGAACTTTCTACCTAGCTTGGTCCTGACAACTTCAAGAGATAATTCTGCAACTCTTTCACCAGTGATCTTTACTGCTTTATTCAGGGAGCGATTCTCCCTTTAAGATCAGAATACAGGTTGGCAAACGAGGTGGGATCAAAACAGACATACAGCTACGCTTACCTAACTCTCTATAATTTATTGCAATGAGGTTCCTCACCCTTCTAAGCACTCTACTAAGCAAGGTCAGGCCAAAAACTTGGAACAGGGGCAATAAAAGAGAACACTGATTCTTTTCATTTTTCAGGTTTGTATCTACATAATTCCATTTGTCCTTCTCTGTATTTTCCTTCACTATGGCAAATGTTTGCATAGGAATAATTTGTACCAACAATTATATTTAAATAATTAAAAATATTTATCGCGTGGAAAGTAAGCCCCACCTTAAAAAAACTTGATGGTAGCACCAAAGAAAAAAAAACGAAAAAAAAAACCCAGAAGTGCTTTGTTTTTACGTAAGTCCCAAGGCCAGAACCAGTGTTAAGGGAAGAGGTTGACAGGTGCTGCAAAGCAAGAAGAGCAAATGGGGCAGTGCATTTCTCTCATGCAATCCAGTTCCTAGGCGACGGAAGAAGGATAAGAGTGTCCCTCCTCCCAAACAGCTCTGATTACCCGGATGCTGAAAAACACAAGAGGTTAATTTTATCACTTAGAAAAATTAAGCAAAGTTTACAGTTTTTCCAGCAATGCAAAGAGGGTCACTGAGAGGTTCAAGTAGGAAACACTAAGTGTAGATTGTACTGAGATCCTGTGCTAATGACAATAATATAAATAATTTAACTTAGGCTGTGTATTTCATCTCATCAGAGAAACACCACTTGATCTTTTTTAAATTTTAGAGACTACTCTTTGCCACTGTCTCTTTTTAGAGACTACTCTTTATCTCTGGTTAATTTATTTCAGAAAGATGGAACTGACAGACAAATACATATCTATACACACGCATATATGTACATGCACACCAGAACTCATGACTAACCAAAACATAACTCAGACCTGAAGGAATTTGGATAAATACAGATCAACGTGCTAAGAAAAAGCTATTGCTACAAGACTATTGATTAAAGTAGGCAAGAGGATAATTTACTCCTAAAGCTCAAGTTTGTAAGGGAAGAAAATTAGTGTTGTTACAAGATACATATGGGAAAAAAAAAAGTGATCAGAAGTGTTAAAAAGGATGGGAGAGAATGATCTGACCTAAAGATCCACCTCAGTGTGAAAACAAGGCAGGTGTTTCAGATCTCTTTATAATCAATAAAAATAACCCACTTACTAGACTGGAGTGAGGGTCCACAAGTATGATGCGTATGTGCACGTGCAAGCACTTCGTATGGGGTTAGTTTCACAAAGCTAAGGATGTATCAACTAAAAGTTTTCAAGATCAGCTGGCCCAGATAACCTGAATCTAAGATTCATTACAGGGTTGACAAACAATTTCAGAGTTACTGATATTCATATGTAGCAAGTCCTGGAACACAGGGGAAAATTCCAGAAGAATGGAAAACTGTAAGTCTGTTGTAAAAGGTCACCTGGCATCAATCCCAGGCATAGTGATGGAACAGATGACATAGGATTGTATTAACAACAAACTAAAGCGAAACAACTAGCAGGTTTGAAAGATAATCAGTACCAGTCACTATATCTGACTTCAATTTTTGAGGGAAAATTACTTGCTTGATTGTAAAGGTAATCGTGCTTTTTTACATTTAGACTTTTTTTAAAATATGAGTTATTTGCCTTAACAAAATTCCTAAACAGAAACACCTCATCAGTAATATAGATTAACAAATAACTAAATTATGTATTGAAAAAAAGTCTTCATTGCTTAGGGAAGGAAACATAGTGGCATTTCTCCAGGAGGCCTGGCATTCAATGTTATCAACAACGACTTGATAGCACAGATTACACACTGTTGATAAAGTTTACTGATGGGATAAAAAGACTGATGAAATATTAAGTGATGTGAAGGTCTGAATGGTCATGTAAAATATTGGGGAATTTGATCCAGAGAAACACATCTATATATCACAGAATTGTTGAATTCTGATTAAAGGACATGTCTGGAGGTCATCTACTCCAGGTTCCTGTCCAAAGCAAAACAATCTATTACACGAGGTCAGGTCAGCTGCCGTCTTGTCTGGACAGTCTGTCCCCTCCAAGGACAGAACCTGTTTCAGCGCTGCACAACCCTCCAAATAAAAGACTTCTTCCTAATGTCATGACCAGTAAACCTCCCAAAATGCAGGGTTTGGGCCCTTTAGACCATCTGCCGTCAATGAAAGGAGCTTGGCTCCATGTGAACTTCATGAAGTTCAACAAGGGCAAGTGCAAGGTCCTGCACCTGGGTCGTGGCAATCCCGGGCACAAATACAGGATGGGCAAAGAATGGCTTGAGAGCAGCCCTGAGGACAAGGACTTGGGGGTGCTGGTGGACAAGAAGCTCAACATGAGCTGGCAGCGCACACTTGCAGCCCAGAAAGCCAACCGCATCCTGGACTGCATCAAAAGAAGCGTGGCCAGCAGGATGAGGGAGGTGATTCTCCCCCCTACTCTGCTCTGGTGAGACCCCACTTGGAGTACTGCATGCAGCTCTGGAGTCCTCAGCACTAGAAGGACATGGACCTGTTGGAACGGGTCCAGAGGAGAGCCACAAAGATGATCATAGGGCTGGAACACCTATGCTATGGGGCCAGGCTGAGGGAGTTGGTGTTGTTCAGCCTGGAGAAGAGAAGGATCCAGGAAGACTTTATAGCGGCCTTGCAGTACCTAAAGGGGGCCTACAGGAGAGATGGGGAGGGACTCTTTATCAGGGAGTGGAGTGGTAGGATGAGACGTAATGGTTTCAAACTGAAAGAAGAGAGATTTAGATTAGATATTAGGAAGAAATTCTTTACTGTGAGGGTGGTGAGGCACTGGAACAGGTTGCCCAGGGAGGTTGTGGTTGCCCCATCGCTGGAAGTGTTCAAGGCCAGGCTGGATGGGGCTTTGAGCAGCCTGGTCTAGTGGGAGGTGTCCCTGCCCAGGGCAGGGATGTTGGAACTAGATGATTTTTAAGGTCCCTTCCAACACGAACCACTCTATGATTCTATGATCTTTGTAACTGCCTGCAAGCATCTGTAGGCAGCTGTTAGACTGCACCTTAGCTTCCTCCTGCCAGGTTAAGTAACCCTACCTCCTTCAACCTCTCCAGGTAGGTCACACACCTTAGGCCCCTGACCATCTTGACAGCCTTCTGCTGATGCCAGCCAGTCTCTTAATAGTTCTTTTGAATACAGAAGCCCAAAAGCGGATGCAGTCTTCCAGTTTCACTAGTGCTGAGCAGAGGAGAAAAATTGTCTCAATCTTCTAGGTCTACTTCTCCTTCTTTTCAGGGCCAAGAGGGCACTTGCGAGCCCTGACTGTCCCTGCCCAGACTTAATGTTATGTGCTATTATTTTGCCCCTTGTGTGGAAATGTACAATTTTTTTATTGAAATCTATGATATTTCTCCTGACCCAGACCTTAAGATAGTCTTGACTGAAGTTCAGCTATTCACCAGTAAGCCCTCCAAATTTAATGCTGTGTTTAAACATTCTTTTTATGTTCTCTTTAAATTTTCTAAGGAATTTTATCCTCCAGACTGTTGATAAAGTTATTCCATAACAGGAGCTTCAGTGTTTATCCTTGATGCACAGTATTTATTGACTCATTACTAGACATCAAATCATTATCCAAACCTGGTAATCCAGACAGTTTCAACCCACCTAAAACAGACAGTTCATCCCATCCATATGTCCTTCAGCTTCTAAATGCGGATGCTGAGGGAGGCAATATCAAAAGCCTTACTGAAGTCAAGATAGGCTTCATCTACTGCTCCCTGCTCATCCACGTTGAAAGCTGTTTATCCATAGAAGGCAGCCCTGCTGGTCAAGCATGTTTTCCCTTTGGTAAATTGGGTAGACCATTTCTGACTGCCTTTTAATGCTTCATATGCTTGGAAATTAATTAAAAGGAGACACACTCCATGATATTTCCATGGACTGAGATAAGGTTCACCCACATATAGTTCCTAAGTCCACCTTAACTTTCTGAAAGATGAGTGTAACACTCAATTTTTTCCAGTCATCATGGACCTCCTCTAGTTGCCATGATTTTTTAGGGGTAAACCACCTTGCAATCACAGAACCAAGGTGTCAACACAAGAAAAAAACAAGTCCTAGATCAAAAAGGATTAAGCTATAGTCAGAGCTTTGAAGAAAAAAAAAACATCAAGGCAAGAAGGATTTAGAAAAGTAAATAAGAGAGGAAATATGATGCTATTTGTATATATAAAATTTTTAAAATACGTGATGAAATATATGTTTCTGCTACACATACTGGAAAGGGGATTTTTTTAAAATATTGGAGAATGCAGTAAAGATCCACAAAAATGACTGGGAAGGGGAGAAAATGCCTTGAAGTCAGAGTTGTAATGTTCAGTTTATTTCAAAGATGATGTAGAGAGTTCTGTAATTACCTTTGGAAAGGGAAGGCTGGGGGCAGTAACTTATCTAATTTTCCATGAAGGGTGTAACAAGAGCCACTGGATGAAAGCTTTTCTGGATAACATTATTTAATCAAGTTCATGGCACTTGGCTCAATATATTAGTAACTGGATTAAATATAAGGAATCCACAGATCAGAGAAGATGACAGAATGGCTCCTTTTGCCCTTTCGTTCTATGAATCTTAAATTTTATGATGGTATCAAAATTATTCTGAGAATATTAAATATAATAGAGCCAGTAAATCTATATCAGAATATCAAATGTAAATCTTCTGATACTTCTTTCAGAATATCTCACCTACAGAACAGAAAGCCAAATGAAGTGTAAAATAGAGGACCTTTCCCCTATAATAAATTAAAAGCAAGTCATTTTTCATGTGGTGAGGCACTAACACTGTGACCAAAGTACTGAAGAATTTAATGTAATACACAAGTTAAAAAAAAAAAGACTTATGCGTTCAGGCCAATGTGCAGCTATAAACTAAAACAGAAACAATGCTTCGTTGCATTAGGGAAGCAATAAAGACAATAAAATCACTAAGTTGTTTATGTAATAAGGGTTAGGAGTGGGTATCAATGTATGCCAGTGGTCAAGTAGATACCCACCCATATTAAAGCACAGAAAACCCTTAAAATTTTAATTAACCCCTATTTGAACAACAGATCACACGCCGAGTTTTCAAAGGAAAAACCAAAAAATAAGTCATTTTGTTAGCAATGAGATAACAAAACAGGTTTCTGTAGGGCTGTAACACTCTACTGCCTTAATTCTTTGATAAAGCTTGAGACATTTCCCAAGGCAACAAGTATTAGTGATTGGTGAATCCGTCTTGGCAAATATCTGTCCAAATCAGAATGACAAATATACAGAGAAGCTTAATGTTTCAGGTTTTTCCTGCTCTTTTCAGGCGAACTCAGATTTTCAAGCTGCTAATGAGATCTCAAAGACTGATGCAAGCTCCCCAGAAATTTTCTGTTAAAGAAATACTGACAAAGGGGTAGATGTCCCAAAACATTTTTTCCTCATACCAGACTGTACTCAGCTGCACAACCAGTTCTTATGTAGTTTTTGGACAGCATGCCAAATAGGGGACAAAAGTAAGGGACACAGAAAAGTGAAGAAACTTGCTGGAATGCGATTCCTGGGGAGAGGGGTGGAGGCAGTATTAAAAAAGGACAAGAGAAGCAGGAGCTGAAGACATTGAGGTTAAATCACAATGTATAAAGGTGTAAGGAACATGGTTTCACTAACTTTGCTTTTCAAAGAACGCCTTGTTTTTCTAAAGAGTAGCAGTGCCCACTGTCACCCCAATGCCAGGTTTGCTTTTGAACTGCAAGTCTCAAATGGCCCTGTTTTGCGTGGCATAGTTGCCAGGCAGGGATAAAGGGGAAAGACATGAAGAGAAGGACAGGCATGTCTCTGTCCTCTCACATACACAAAGAAACAGAGCAAGACTGTAGCTAGATCAGAGAACAGTGGAAGGGGCCAGGTTCAGTCCCGTTAGCAGGGACAGTAAGACACCCATCCATTTAGAACCTTTTAAAGCCCTCCTCGCTTCTTTTAGGCCAAAGATCTGATTTACATAAGCAGCACAGTCCCCATTCAAAGAGTGTGAGAGAAATTTGAGCCAAACTGCTTTGTTTTCCTCCTTGCCTTGTACCACTGAAATTCCCCTTGCAGTAAATTACCATAGATAAACAAGTGTCTTAAAAATTAGCATCTGATTGCCCTCAAATTAAACCCATGTTTTTGCCTCAGAGAGCTCAGTCCAGGAACAAGAAAATATATTTACTAGAATACTTACTAGAAAGATGACACAAAATTTAGAATTGATTCCCTAATGGCATAAGGATTGATTGATAATTATATAATGAAATTCTGTGAAAACAATCAGTAAGTGCATTCTCAGTCTTCATTTTCCCTGCATATTATTTACCTTGCTTTAACTAATATTAAATCCACAAATCCAGGTGATGAAAATCGCCAGCGCTCCACTGCAAAATGTTTCTTTGCTTCTTTTGGCTTAAACATGAAATAAATCAAAAAGAAACAACAATGTTCAACACCACGAGTGGGGCACAGATGACACCACTGCGAATGGCGAGCCTTCCAGCAGATTTAACATAGTCATGACTGTACTAGAGCAAAGTTTGAGTAAGTGAAATGTGCCACTGGCCTCCAATCAACAAAGTACAGGTGGCCGGTGCCTGAATGATCCCATCTGGCCTCCAGCTGCCAGTAAAGACATACCCAGGTAGGTCTCCTGTAGGTTTCTCCCTCTTATCTGGCATCCCTATGCGGATATCTCAGGTACCTTTGGCATCCAATGCACAATGAAATACCCAGCGTGTAGGGAGATGAAAGAAGACCAGTTGTAATAATTAAGGAATCCAAACAACATTATTTCCCTATTCAGTGGTATAAAACCATCATTGAAAAAATATAAAGATCAAACAAGTCAATAGTCTTGTGAAAAGAGAAAGAAAAAAAAAAAAAGAAAAAAGGAGTTAGAGTATGACCTGGGCAGGGATGAGAAAGACACAAGCTTATACACACAAGCCTACACACAGTTCACAAAGCCGTTCCAGGACAACACTATGTGTTACTTGATCCTCTCTAATAGCCAAAGCAGTAAAGGAAGTTCTGGATAGCATGTGAAAGTCATCCTATGACACAAAACAGAGAAATCACATACTTTTTTTCATTTAATAGGGACTCCTAAACTTCTAAGTATATTATCAGTGAAATACTTCACACTAATTTTAATATATTATTTGAATGTATTATCAAACATATTGCCAAATTGGATGGAAAATCAACAGTAAATATTTTGGCAACAAAAAAGCTGTTATAAAACTACATTCTAATATCTTCAGACCAAAGAATTGTGAACATAATAATAATCTAAAAAAAGGTTGGGAAGAAAAATTGCAAATATGTATAAATCTTTAGTAACTTAGAGAACTAGTGTCTGTAAATATCATGAAAGTATGACAAAAAAATCAATCACTGTACCAGGTAAGGGTGGCCATGACATGAAGAATACAACACCAAGAACCAAATAGGAGAAAGAACATCTTGCAGAAGACAGAACAACTTTCTTCCTTCATTAACACTCAGGCAATTGCAGAAATTACATGATTTTTTCCATTAAGTGTAAAATGAAGATCTGAATTTCCTATCCTGGTCTTCTACAAAATGTCACTCTCCATTGTCCAAGAGTCTCTACATTCTATCTGAGCAAGACTTTCCTATATTAAGATGTACCTACATTTTTAAATGTCATTTTTTGCCATGCAATATCTGGTTTCCGAATACCCCATAATTTACACTTTCCTTTGCAGAACAATAGTGGGCTGGGTTTCCCCTTCAGTACAGGAAACCATCGATACGTTCCCTTGTGTCACTGTTTTGCACCTCACAGCTTAGCTTACATTTAGGAGAAGGTGCACCGAGAAGAAACCTGTGATCGCCTACGAGCTCTTCTTTCTCCTTCCTGAAGTTCCTGCTCCGAGATAAGAAGGAGCCCCAGAGCTTGCTTAAACTGGTATATTTTAGCTCAAAACCCAGTCATTGCGCCCAGGGACTGGGCAGTAACCAGATCCTATATAAGAAATCTCCTTTCATGTCCTCATCTCGCTTTCCCCAACCTGCCTCTGTTCCTTCACTCATAAAATAGGCTTGTGGTATCTGTTCTGGTTATACTTTCCAAGAAATTGTAAGATTATTCCAAACGTGTTTCTAAAAAGACCTCTCTATAGTTAGACATTCGTGATTTCAAATTTCAGGTAGCATTACAGATAACACCATGGCCAAGGTGTTTCTGTCCTCCAGGTCTGACATCAGAACTCAGTAAGGAATTTGTTCCCATACATTCTCCCAGGGCATTGTCGTCATCTTTTTCTTCACAAATCATCATAACACCTTCATCGTTCATCAGTCATTTAAAATATACTGCTATGGTACTAACAACCACGTGTTTTGTTTTGTTTCTTTTTGCCTGTCAAATATTTTTATCTTGCTAATTTATTCCCCTTTGCACATAGATCTTCAGTCATTTCCCTTTTAAAGGCTTGAGTGACTCAGATCTTTGATAACACTGCAGTGTATGCTAACCACACTATGTTGAATTCACACTTTGATTATTTTCATAAAGTCTATTTATAGGCCAATGTTTGCTGAAGTTTGTAGTAAGACAGATAGAGTACTCCATAATAAGCCTGGGTAATATTTAAAACTTTCTTATGTCAGATAGTTGCAGGTAACCTGAGTAAGTATTACAGCAGATTTGCACAGATCATTGACAAGTGCTGGCTGTGAAAATATACAGAGAAAAATAGCGAGTCCACACAAAATACATGCACGCTTTGTGAACTTCTACCTTGGTTTGAATTGGATGTAAACAGAGATTTTTACCTTGGTATAAAACAGCATCTTCTGCAAAATGCCAAGTCCTGTTAACCAAGCTGATTTTGCCATTTCTTCCTTCAGCACTTTCCTTCTATTTTTACAGCTACCTGTGAATTCTTTCTGTAATTTATCTTTTCTGTCATCTCTTCTTTTTTGTTGGAATCATGGATTCAAATCAAACAAGGTGGCAAGGGGAAGTGGCTCTCCTTAGATAAAAAGGGATGAAAGTGAAGGGACTGTTTTCTGAACTCTAGTGGCCACAGACTAATTCAGAGTCTACAATATTTTGAAGGAAACTTCATTATTTTCTGCACTAAGTAGTGTCCCTTTGATATAAAAACAAAAACAACAAGAAAATATCCCGTAAGTTTGGATATGCAGCTTGAACAGGTAGACTGGATTAGGATCCAACACTTGCTCTTTCAGGCAAACTATTCCATACATACATATTTGTGAAGTGCGGGCAAATAAAAATAAAGAATAAGAGTTAACTAGAACATGCAGAATATTTTCTGTATTTGCACAAACCAGCCTTCAATTTCTTTGCACAAAAGGGAAACAAAAAAGTGTATATTTACTGCTTTTGAAAGGATTTTTGTTCTTTCTTGGACTAAGAATATATCTGTCTTTTAAGAAAGCCTTCTAAATGTAAGAAATCACCATATGTGTACATTTCCAGCTTGTTTTTATCAATATTGCTCAGACTTGCCACCAGCATTCTTTGATTTCTCCAAATTCTCGAGCAAGAGAAAGCACTGGTGCCTATTTAATTTCTAATTAATCATCTTTAGACTCAGTTAAAATTGTGGGCTTAGGGTTTGTTTTGCAGAGTTTTAAATAGCTAAGGAACTGCCTGCTGGCAAAATGCAATATAAGCATTCCTGCTATCAGTGAATTATCTTGTATAGAATACCCAGCAACTTCACATGAATAGGCTTTGCTAAATGTCTTTACATGAAGCATCAGAACCTCCCCGTTCTTCCAGAAGAGTCTGACCTCATTAACCTACACAACGTAAAGATATGAGAAAATATACATTTCTGAAGAGTGGAACGAAAAAATAAAGGTCTCTGATGAAATGTAATGTTAAGAGTTGGCTGATTAAATGGACAAAACGTACTTTAAGAAAGTGCATTGGGATTAATAAAAATAAGCCATACATTAATTTTGTTCAGTCTTACTTACTTAAGCCATCCCGCTCATGCTTTAAACATAGTCTGGTTAAACAGGATGCAGAGCTATTTAAATACAAATACTGTTAGTACTGGGATCCAAGACAAGAGGATCAGGCTCAAAACTTGTCTGGTTATGGCACATGCTGTGATCAAAAAACTACTTCGATTTGCATGTTTCAATGCAAAGCTCTGGTACCCAGAATGAAAGGATTCTCGGTGTTTGACCATCAAAATGTATGGATTTCAATTTCATAGAAATGCACAAAGGGGTTTTTCTTTTTGATTGAGGGAGATTTTGTTGTTTGGGTTTTATACAGTTTCAGGACTTTATTTTTAATTAGTTTTATTATGTCTTTATTAACCTGGCATGCCTTATCGCTCTATTTCAGTATAGGAACAGGAATGAGCTTTTCCAGTTTTTTAACATGTTGTTTTCTGTCTTTGATCTATTCATAAATTTAAAACACTCAATAGAGGAGGGTTTCTTAAAATCTTTCAAAAAGTTGTTCTTATAGAATGATTTTGCACAATTAAAGAATTTTATCACAACATTAACAAAACCATAAAAGAATTCATCCATTATCCATCTGTGGGCAACTGGCCCACAGGAAAAGCATTAGTACAGATTGTGGCGTGATTCCCAAGAAGGAATCAAGATGCCTCATGCCTGTATCCAATTTGGACAACCACCACAGAGGCAGCAGTGTCAGCCAAAGAGGAGAATACACAACCTGTAAATGATAGATTGCATCATCACCTGAAGCAATAATTTGTGTCCAGGTACCACAATAAATTCAATAGATTCCATTTCTCAAAGTTCCTTCTTATCTTACAACTCACACACAAAACATGATGTGCAGCTGAGGACTTGGCATTCACCAAAGAATAAAAGAGGATTTCCAGCTGGATCCACGAAAGGCTTCCTTTCATCAAGGAGCACGGTGTGGTTAATGTCAAAAGAAGTGTTCAAACAGACCAGCAGAGACCTGACTTCCCCTTGTAACAAACATGGGAAGAGCATCCAGTGTACAGCAATACCCAGCTGCCCAGTAACATCTCTGGTTAACAAATTTGTGGCATAAAATATGAAGGTGAGGGGAAAGGATATGTGTCAAACCAACCAATAGTTTTGTAGGGAAAAAAAAAACTAAACAAAAAAAAAAAAAACAAAAACAAAACAAAATTACACTCCCAAGTCTCTACAGATGTTACCACTAAAGAACCAGTTAAACCTCTTTCTTTCCCCTGAAAATTAAGTTTTATTATGGGATCAAACATATCCCAGCAAAATGCCGTTATAACGGCCAATCTTCAGCTGCACAAAATTTAATAAAGCTTTTCAAAGACTAACCATAATCTACATGGGAAGCTTTTGAAGAAGACAGACAGAGACTTCGTAAGAAAAAATAACTGGTCAAGTGTCAAAGTCCCACTCAAACCCAATCATTTTAATGGTAAGATAGCTTCAGAGGAGGGACAGCCAGCCAAACTCTGCAAGTGGAACAAGGATCAATGCCTGCGCCAATGTATGTGCTTCAGCTGAGTATCCATTGCAGTCTACAGGCAGTACGCACGCAGAGAGGAAATGAAAGAGGTGGAGAGGAAACATATGCAAAACTGGTCACTCACCACATATTTGAAAGCCCTCTTAGGAATGACTTATCACATTGTATTG
Source organism: Dromas ardeola (assembly GCA_013398915.1). Taxonomy (NCBI): domain Eukaryota; kingdom Metazoa; phylum Chordata; class Aves; order Charadriiformes; family Dromadidae; genus Dromas; species Dromas ardeola. Next base: position 53,421 of record VYZM01001194.1, on the reverse strand, counting down.
AGAAGACCATGCTTGCTGGGGACATCAGTAGAGAAACTGTGCTGTAGAGACGGCTATAAAAACTTTTTTTCTCATAGCAGTGGAAAGAATCGAGATCGGGTGGGGGACAGGGAGATAAATGGTAGAAATAAATAAGAGAGTTGGCTCACATCCTCTTGAACTCTTGCCATAAACAATGTCTGGGAATGGCCAGAAGCTCCTCCAGGATAGGAGCTGTGCTTGTTCCAATGGCAGAAAACTGGAATTTCCAGTACGAGCTCTGTGTGAATTACAACAAGGTCAAGCCGTCCAAACCTGCACTTTTCTGAAGATTTAGAGAGAACAAAACTTAAATGCCCACATCTAATTTCATCATTATTATTGTCCCAAATCTTCAGTGAACTTCAGAGAAAACTGACTCAGCAGGTCTGACTGCTGGTCTCAGAATGAGCCAGGAAATGGCGTTGGGTGGTCGAGAGATAACATCGTTTTTAAGATTTACCACACCAAGGCAACACATTTTTTTCTCCATTGTTCAGTGTAGCTCACTGCCTGTCCTGTCACCTTGCAGAATCGGTAGTAACACCAAAGTGACACATGAATTTACTTTAACATATAGGATTTGAAAATAGCAGGAATACAAGAAGCGCTTAAAGGCTGTGTTTTCAAAATCTTCAGTGAATGTCCCCAGTAATTACCATTCAGATGTTGGGAGAATTCTTTTTATAAAAACATTCTGCATTCTCTTTGTTAAAATTACATCAAAGTGATATAAATAATGTCTTCTCATTTTATGAAAATAAAAGATATGCTTAAAACTCCAGACACACACCAGGAACACTGAGAACACTAATAGCATTTGGATTTTATAATGATGAATTAACGAGTAAACAGGAAACCATCGTTTTGAAAGTCTCATGAGGCAGATAAGGAATGAGAGAGTTCTGCCCAACATATATCACTTCACATATTTCTATGCATACCTAATAAATACACTTTACCTAAACACATATATGTTTGAGCACACATATGTGAAAAGATTCAGGGAAACAATTTCCAGATTAGCTTAAATAACAAATACAAACAATTTTAATTGAATACAGTACTAGAGTAGCACAGTTAAGCTTTCAAAATTTAAAAACCGTCCAAATAATTTTGCACAGGAAACCTTACATTTTTCTTCTCTCTCCTACATGCCAAGACAATGTTTCGTTCAAGTATCATACACGTATTTCCCCCCAGAGATTCTCTGTCTATTTAATGCACAGGATGGACTGTTCTCAATGAAAAAACACTTAATGAAAATACATCAAAATACTTAAATGTTTAAATATGTAGTCTCATGGCTTATTTACATGGTGTTATAGAAAATCTGTTCTGAAGACAACGTAAGTTTCATAAGGGTTTATTTCCATGTAGTTCAGCCACATAATATGTATTTTACAATGAACAGTTATTAGTCAAACAACAAAAAAAACCCCATGTAACAAACGAATAGTTAGCAAAATAGAAGTGTGGATTACAGCTCACAACCAAGTCACAAAATCCATCTTCTCTCCTTCAACATTCCTCTGTCCCTCAACTTTATGTGCCACAAAGGAGGAAGGGATTCTGCATGGAGAAGCTGCCTTTATGACACAGCCCCGATTCACCCTCTGAGCACTGGACATCCTTGGAAAAAATGATTAGTGCTCCTGCAGTTCAGAACTGCATAACTGTGTCCGCACATGCACACACGTAACTCCTCCAGAACTTGTGTAATGGCAGCATTCAGTGCTGGCTTTCAGCTGTCTTATTTCCAAGTTTTTTGCTTTCTTCCTGCCCTGCTGCCTCCTTGCTGCCTCGCAACACCAACACCCATCTTGCCACATGCACAAGGCTGCTTTCCCCCCAAGACCCTGCTCTCCTTCTCGTATTTTCTATTCACAAGTCCTCAAATCAAAAGCTTCAGATCCCACGCCCAGTGTCGCAGCAGCTCCTGGCCATAGTGAGAACCGACGGGTCCCACACCACCCCCAGAAGGAACGTGTTCAGCCTGGCTCTGCTGATGGGACATGGGTGCTGGCAAGGGGTAGTGGCACACACAGCGTACACATCATCTTCATCATCAGAGAAATTAACTGTCAGCTGTCACAAGTCTGATCATCTTCAAACAGGTTTTCAAAGGCTCAGCCATGGGTACATTGATAAAGGATCAACCACAGGAACCACTTTCCATGCCACAAACACCCTTTACTGTACGCATATTTTTATAAGAGAAAAATGGATAAAATCTTATCGAAGTTTCAGCTTTTTTTTTAGTCTATTTTTTTTTATTACCCGCTTCATCTTTCCCACCTTCCTTTCACGCCCCAAAAACAAAGAAGTCAAACTTTTAGTGTAGGAAACTAGAAACAAATTAAACTTTGGAGAAGTTATAAGCTGTTGAAAACAGTGCTTTATAATGGAAATTACTAGGCAGCCTTAACTACAGCCATTTCTACTTAGGCTGCCTGTAATAACTAACTGTGATGAGCTTGAATAACGAGAAGGCGGCATTCAGACCCTGAGGTGGCCGGAGCGGTTAGCATTGGCTGCGCAGCATTCGGGAAATGCATTAGTTGAGAAGTTCCAACCCTGTGGTCTGTGGAGCACTTGCCTGTGGTCCGCAAAGAACTGTTTGGTTACGTGATGCTGGATCTCCTTATTTCCAACTTCTAAATCACGTTAAAAGACAGATCATGTTTCCTAATATTTGTCTCAATGTACACAGGCCACCACAGAAAGACATATTAGTGTAATTGTTTGGAGGAAGGAAAAGTTGGTGTCCACAGAGATGAAAGAGCATCACATCTGCAAGATGAGTCCTCTCAGAGGATGCAGTCTGTGCCATGAAATGGTGGGAAGCCTTGTGTTAGACCATTAAATTCACTGGGATTTGTAGAATACTTATAGATGAGGAATCCATTCCCATACCCTCCTGCCTCCCCCCAGCCTGCAACCAGTTTTTTAGTGCATCAATGGGGAGAGAGCAGGGTTATCCCCTGTGAACCCAAGGCCTTACTGATTTCTGTGGGAGTCCTCCACATGCATTGTGAAAGCTGCTTCTGCCTTTCTCAACTGCAATAGAAATAAAAGCTCCGTAAGAGTCTTGCTCAACTTCATCTGAAAAACCTCTCCAAGAAAAAAAAACTGTACCAAGGGAAGTGAGTCCCTCCTACACATCATTTAGAAGACTCAGCATATTCATTGCAATTGCAATACAGGCACCTTACTGTAAACATAAGACAAGAGAGAAAGGGAAACAAAAAAGCAGAACTAGCTGTTATCTCATCCATATCCGCACACAGAAGAGAACCACACAGGGCAGAGCTGAGGCAAGGAGGCAAACAAACAAAGAAGCAGTAACTCCTTGGGCAACCTCATACAGACAACTATGCACAAACACGCCACAAAGACTTCTCAAACCAGGATGAAATAGGATTAAATGATTAGTTGTCATTTACACCACTGTCTGCCTTTTCTGTACACCTTGCTGTTTCTATATGAATAATTAGGGGACTAGAATATCTCTCTTATGAAGAAAGGCTGAGGGACTTGGGTCTTTTCAGACTGGAAAAAAAGAAGACTGAGGAGGGATCTTATCAATGCTTATAAATACTTAAAGAGTGGGTGTCAGGAGGATGCGGCCAGTCTGTTTTCAGTGGTGTCCCATGACAGAACAAGAGGTAATGGGCACAAACTTGAACATAGGAAGTTCCATCCAAACATGAGGATGAGCTTCTTTACTTTGGGGGTGCCAGAGCACTGGAACAGGCTGCCCAGAGAGGTGGTGGAGTCTCTGTCTCTGGAGACATTCAAACCCCACCTGGATGCGTTCCTGTGCAACCTGCTCTAAGGTAACCCTGCTCTGGCAGGGGGGTTGGACTAGATGATCTCCAGAGGTCCCTTCCAACCCCTACCATTCTGGGATTCTGTAATGCTCATCTACATCACTGTTGGTCCAAGATACAGCGGGCGTCTCTGTGTTCAGAGCATCATTTTGTTTGCAAACATGGAGAATGAGAAGGGGGATCTGTGATCTTACCCTTTGAAACGTATCTGCCAGGGATGGCCAGAAAAAGAAAACATGAAGAGAAAAGAGCCATCAGTGCAATGCGACTGAATGAGCTTTACTAAGGAAATTTTAATACTTGACATTCTCCAAGTGGAAAAAAACCCACAAACATATATATACACACACATATAGAAATTTAATATAAAATATCTATATTAACACTCTAATATTTTTACAATGCATACACATGAACACATTCATGCACAGTGAAAATTTCAGTGACTACTGTAATTTTGGATACATAGTTACTTTCGCACATTACATATGGCATCATACTTTACCTTAAAATTAAACTTAGAATCAAATTCCTGTACCTGAATTAATTCCAACATCACAGTATCTATCAAATACTACTTTTAGAAATAGTTATTGAAGAGGTCGTAGTGTGAATATACATTTTTATCATTAAAGAAAAAAAAAACTTCCTACTGAGGGGATTAAAAAATTTTTATACCAGGAATCCTTCTGGTTAAAAGTTGTGAGCAAGCAGTTGCTAATTTTTTATTCAGTAATTCAAGAATAATGTTTTCAATAGCCTGCCAGTGGATAAGAAATACATTAACATGTTCTGAATCCCAGAATAAAACGTTAAGAAGATCACACAGGAAGAGTCAAACATCCAAAATCTGTCAACTCAGAAAACAGCAGAGGCTAATCACAAATCAAATGGCCAGTATTAATGTTTCAGACAGGGATGTGCTACCCATTGAATTGAGGATAAGGCTTCTTCAGTGGTAAAATGTTTCTCATTTTCAGCTAAGAACCATCTTAAGTGGCATATGGGAATCAAAACCAAAGACGACAATCTATTTTGTTTCAATAAAATCATCATCTGCTTGCCAACTACAAAACAGCAATCCTGCAACATTTACATGAGTTACGTAGGAGCTGGCTGGTTTTTCGTCTCTACGTGGCAGCGAGGAAGTAGAGCCTGGAAGCCAGAGGCTTCTGTGGGTTTGGCCGTGTTTCCAAGTCCATCTTCAAATTGAAGATAACTAAAGGCCAAATTGCAGTCTTGATTGGATTGCCACAGGTTCAAAGATTTATATATCACTTTTTTATTATTTGTTATTATTTTTAACCAGTTCTTTTTTTCTGGTAGAAAACAGCAGCTGAAAGTTTTCCTCTGAAACATCTTTTGACTTCTCAAGGTCTGGATTCATCTTATCTAATTTCAGAAATTTGCCTAAATCACTAAGTACTGTACTTTTAGTCAGTGGAGACTATCTGCCTTTTCAGTTATTCTGAAAAATCTTCAGTCAACTGCAGAGAAAACCTTGCATGACTAGATTTATTATTTGCTTGTCCCAGTTTGGGTGGGATGAAACCAAAGTCAAGATTGCATGGTAAGGTTTCCAGCTTTTTGTATTCCAAATGCACTTGAGTTCTAATTGAAGGATGAAGAGAACAATCTTAGCTGTTGGATTTTGGTGTGTGTTTGTTTAGGGTTTGTTTTAATTTGGCAACATAAAACAATGACAGACTCTTTAAGAAGAGTTTACCCCAAGCATGTATTTCCCTCAATGTCTCAAAAGGTTTAGGAATGGTCTCACATCTTTTCCTTCTAACCTCATCCAGTGATGGTTGCTGTACAATGTAGCCTGATGATATCTAACTAAATGTTATACTTCAACAAGACCATCTTCAGTGCAAATAACTAATCCCAACTTTCCAATAGCCTGTCTTGACCCAGCAGCTTAGAACAGAATACAGTACTATTAGCCATATTTTATTTCAGGCCAGCTTACATGTCTTTCTGTGATGGATCCTCTAGAATCACTTGATTAAATTGTAAATCATAATACATGCCCTTCAGAGTAGGTAAGGCTGGTGGGACCTGGTGGATTGGCACCCAAACCAAAGATTTCACATCGGCTCCGGTGGTGTGAACGACTGCTTCGGAGAAGGTCAGCAGCCACAGTACTCATTTACTGGAGCTGAGAAAAAAGGCTGTCTGTCAACAACAACAGAATAACAAAAGAAACTGGAAGGAAATGAAAGCAGTTTGCTGGATCTGGCAGAAACATTTCACAAAGAAATCGGGGTTTGTGCTAATTTTTGCTTAAAGATGTTTTGAGTTTGACACCAGCCACTTTCTTGGTCACCAAATGAACAACTTAGCATTCACTCATCACATAACAGTCCTAGTCTCAAAGGTAAATCCAGAAGATACACACTGTGTTTTCCTCTATATGCAACCGTTCCCTATGAGATTGATCTGATGGTCTCAGAGGCGATAGCTCATCAGTGGTCCCTTTGGCCCCTCCCCAGGCCTGGACCAGGTGGTGATGGGGACACATGTCACTGTCCTCACCATCTCACATCCCCATGGCTCTCAGGGAAAAGTAGAAATACAATTACAAGGGGCAAGTCTGTGGGGAGAGGTGGGGAAGGGCTGCCACAAAGAGATGTGGATGCAGAAGCAGGGTGAGGGTGGAGATGGCCAGCTCAGCCAGGGCTCCCCAATGCACCAGCACGCTCTAGGGAGAGGGGAGGCACTGGGATGGCCTCTCACAGCACAGAGTAAGCACTTTGGGCTCCTTATGGCCTTATTGTCATGACTTCCTTGCACATGTTTCCCTTCAGAGTCCCTGCGATCCTACAGTGTTTTTACAGTCATTCATTTTTTTCTGTCTCCTTGTAGCACCTCTTCCTACCCTGCCTGCACCACATCCCCCATTAGGTCTACCACTACAGTTACATCCTCGGTGTTTTTTTTTTCCTCTTCTTGTGAGCCTGTTAATTCATCCTTTTTGGATTTCCATTTTCTTCTGAACTAGACAAAACTATATGTAAAACAAACCAAGAAAAAAGTTAGTTTAAGCGCTGGCACCAGACCAGCTGGTTCCATCTTCCCTTCCTGTGCTATAAACTTGTGGCAAAGGGAGTGTCCCATATGAGATACAAGTATTCCCTATGAATCTCTACTGGAAAAGGGGGCCATTCTCAGGCAAGAATTCTTTTTAGATGATCCCATAAGTTAACAGTGACAATTAAAGAGCCAACCAACTTAAAAATACATCCACTCAGAAGTTTCCTTTCATAAACTAATTAAAAGAAATGCTGTGTATTTGCTGTCTGCATATATATCCTCACAGCATTTTTCCTGTCACTGCAGCAGACATTTGGTACGTAACCTTAGCTCTTTGCTTTGGATTTGCAACAGCGTGTACTAAGAGATGACTTACCCAATGGCATTCTTTAAAGCCCATTAGAGCAATGAGCTCCAGCCATGAGTTATACATGTCTCCTCAATTACTGAGAATAGGATTGTCTAGGGACATTGCAGAGTCTACGTCACAGGTTGGACACATGTCTGCCTACCAAGACTTGTTATGCCTATTCTTAGGCATAACAAGGTACTGGCCTTGTTATGAGAAAGTGGCCTGGATCAAACCTTCTCAACATTTTTTGCCTATTCCTTCAACAAACAGAATTCTTCATGCTTCTCTCTACAGGGATATTCAAGTCGCATACAAAGTTAGTCCCTGCCTACTTGAGCTTTCAAAGGACCCCATCAGTAGGTGTAGCAAGCAAATGCAAGGCAAGATGGATACTTGAGATCCTTAGATTTATAGCTATAATATTTGTTCATAAAAGCAATGGCTAAAGTGGAAGGAGAAATTATTCAATCCTTGGTTCTAGTACAGATCTCCTATAGCAAGCCTAATCAATTTAAGTTAATTGAAAACTTTAATCTATCCTCATGTCCTCCTTCACTTCAACTAACCAAACTTAGGCTAAAATAAAATTAAAAAAAAGTGTGGTGGGAGGGGACAAATTCCATTAAAAAGAAATCTTTTAAATTTAAATTAAAAAAAAATTAAGAGAAACTACTGATACAAACAATGGTGGCTTAAACTATGCATTTCCAGATCTCTTTCAGTGGTTCTGTGGAAAGAAGTAGAAACCACGGAAGTGGTTAGTCATCGTGATCGTAAAGGTTTTTTAAAGCAGTTCCAGTTGTTTATTATCATTGATTTAATGAAAAGAAGCTCAAAAAGGTTCACTGATGCCTGTGATTGGAGTGAAACTTTAAAACACATACTGATTTTTTAAGGACTGGGTTTGCCATTCCCTGAGAGAGACAGACAGACAGAGACTCTGAGAAGTGGCAACTGGAGAAAGAAAACAAAACACAAAAACATACTACTTTCTATGTGAGAAGACATAAGGGAGCTTCCTTTTTTTGATCACTTCCCCTTCCGTCTTTCTCACCAACACACACATACATAGGCAGAGAATACACACCCCCACAGACGGCTCCTGAGCCTGTAATCCTCCACTGAAAATCTTTCTTGCTGCTTTAATAAGCTGAATTCTCTTTGGAATCAAAGAGATTATATAAAAATTCCAGCACAACAGAGCAGGCAAGCCTAAGGCAGGAATGAATGGCCAGGGCAAGATCATAATAAATAAATAAATAAATAAATAAATAGAAATGCAGAAACAGTGTCAGATGAAAACTTTCATCAAAATATAGTCCTTGCGTGTCCCTGTTTTCAGCTGCCCATTAAATCGAATTCTACTTGGGCTCGGCTATATCTTAGACACTGACCTGTGAGGTCAGAGTGTAAAGGTTGACAAAAAAGGAAATCTCATGAGTAAAAGCCCTATCACAGAAGTCTTCACTTTATTCGCTCGCAAAAGAGGAAGACAGAAAAGAAAAAAACCACCAAAGTATTTCAGGAACAGATCCAAAAAGAAGAGAGTACTAAAATTAGATTAACAATACAGCTTATTAAAATTTTGAGTGTTTGGAATACGCTTTATTGCCTAGCACCATATAACACAGAGGAATTTAGGAACAGTTGATTCTGCTTAATCAGGATTATATGACCTTTTCAGTCCTATGTTTTGTAATTCTTTAGTTCATGCCTGAGATCATTTGCTGCTTTTGCAGTGCCAGTAGAGAAGGTGCTGCAGCACTACAAATAACAATAACAACATCATGACTCCTACTAATCTGATCTGGGCTATCAAATCTAGTCCTCCAGCACAGAAAGTAACCATAGAACAGAATTTTAGACCATCCCACAGCTTTACTTCACCAAAAACACATACCATCCACCCTATAATAAGCTTAAAGCCTTTCATATACAAAATAAGAAACCTTAAGAAAAGCAATTATGTCACCGGAAAGGCGAAAGATTCCTGCACTAGCAGGCAGTTACCCTTGTGAAAATGCCTAGAGATCAAGAGAATCAACCAATTGCAGATGCAGCATTCAGACTGAAGTTTTGAGAATCTGCTCCTACAAGAAGACGACGATGGACTGGCTGGAAGCTTCCCACCAGCTAGACCAGAGGCCCAAGTAACCCCAAGCACTGGAAAGTGTTCAAAAAACCAAAAACTCACAAGCAATAATCCTTGTCAATTTGAGAGAAAATCTTTTCTAGCCGTAAGTTTAACGTCGAGTACATGAGAAAGGCATATCAGTGAATCATCTGAGATTGAAAGTGAAGCAAACAAAGAAAATATCCAGAAGACAACATAAGCAATTAGCAAAACAGGGCAGGAAGGATGGCCCCTGTAGATGGCTACTGGAAACTATAAGAAGTATCAGTGTTTGCACGCAAATACAATCAGCTAACACCAGGTGTTCTTCCATGCCTCAGTTGAGAGCATGAATAAACACAAAGTCTTAAAAGGGTTACAAAGTTGAAAACAGAAAATTGCATTATCTGTTCATACATTTCCTTCCATGTCATGAACAATCACCTAGTGTTACATGTGCTATATGATTATTACTGATATACTAAAGGCCGTATAAATGGACATATGCTGGGGAGAAATTCAAACAATCTTTCCCTTCTCCAGATTCAGTGATCCTGCGCCTGAATCCAAGTAATTCTCAAGTGGTGAAAAACACTGCTTTACTCTGGAATTTAGTCCACAACAGAAAATATTAAAGAAATTCCCCTTACAATTTGGAGAAGTTTCCTTTTAATTAAAAAAATAAAAACTTGGGAACATATCAACATATTCAAGAGTCAAGTCCTCACAAAAGCCTTGGTCTCATCTAAAAATAAAAAGCAGGGCATAAAACCATTTTATTTATGACAAACTTACAGGAGATGAATTGAAGAATGTGATTTCAAACTTCTAGTTATCTGCATGCAATCTCCATCCAGATCCTTCAGATGCATCTGAAACCAAGTTTAAAATTACTGGAATGTATAACCAAGAGTGCTGCCCATGGAAATATCATTCGGCTTTATCAGTACTGATAAAGACTCAGCCTAACAAGTAATAGAGTTTGGGAAGCCACAGTTCAAGAAAAGACATAGTTTAACTGGAAATTTTCTGGAGGGAATAAAAGAGAAAAATATTCAGAGGGGTAAAAAAACTCCAAAATGCAGGCTGCTAAACCTATGGAGGAAAGACCAAAGAGTGTAAACAAATCAGGAAAGAAAGCACATTACTCTAAGAGAGTAAAAAAACCCTTACAACAAAGGTGCTTGTGGTGGACATGATAAAAGTAGCATAAATGATACATAAAAGTAGCATGGATTTATACATGTTGCAGTTAGAAATCTGGGAAAAGTTTTCTATTTAAAAGGACAGTGAAGTACTGGAATAGATTGCATTCTAGGCCTTAAATGGTTGCATCTATAAGTGTAAACATCTGTTAACTTGTTTAAAAGCCAGCTTAATTAAATTAGCACAGATCCCTGTGTGGCATTTCATTGAGTTAGTTAAACTAAAATCATAGACTCCTTGGACTAAAAGAGGTCTCAAGAGGTCACCTAGTCTATTCCCTGTCCACAGGCAGGATCAGCTTGTCTCACGTCATCCCTGACAGATGTTTATCTATCCTGTTTTTAAAAGACCACCAAGAATGGAGAGTTTATAACCTCTTTAGACAATCGCTTTACTGTGAGAGTTTTGCTAATCTACACAGCACAGCATTACACAGCCATAGCACACTAGGAGCATTCACGGTCAGATGCCAAAGTGATAAAAAGCAATATATTAAGCAACGGTGATTGCTTTTAATCATGTGAACATATTTATTACCATCTCTTAACAAATTAACATGCATCAGTTGACAGATGGTAATGAACCAAGTGTGCACACAACCTATCACAAATGTGAAACAAAATAAATTTGCTTAAACTGAAATTAAGCCTTTTACCTCCATTTGCCAGGGGCTAAAATCATGCATGTGATTAATTACTTTTCCTCAATTGGTAGTTAGGTAAGTCAGGATAACTCTATTTTTCCTCTAAACTCATACGTAATTTACATGATAGGTTGATTTATATATTGTTATTTGAGAACAACATTGAATCATAGAATCACTTGGTTGGAAGGGACCTTTCAGATCATCTAGACCAACCATCAACCTAACTCTTGACAAAAACCATCACTAAACCATATCTCTAAGCACTATGTCTATCCGTCTTTTAAATACCTCCAGGGATGGTGCCTCAACCACCTCAACAGGGCAGCCTTTTCCAATGCTTGACAACTCTTTCAGTGAAGAAATTTTTCCTAATATCCAGTCTAAGCCTCCCCTGGAGCAACAAGGCCATTTCCTCTTGTCCTGTCTCCTGTTACTTGGGAGAAGAGACCGACCCCCACCTCGCTACAACCTCCTTTCAGGTAGTTGTAGAGAGCGATAAGGTCTCCCCTCAGCCTCCTTTTCTCCAGACTAAACAACCCCAGCTCCCTCAGCCGCTCCTCATAAGACTTGTTCTTCAGACCCCTCACCAGCTTTGTTGCCCTTCTCTGGACATGATCCAGCACCTCAATGTTTTTTTTGTGGTGAGGGGCCCAAAACTGGACACAGTACTCGAGGTGGGCCCTCACCAGTGCTGAGTACAGGGGGAAGATCACTTCCCTAGCCCTGCTGGCCACACCATTCCTAACACAGGCCAGGATGCTGTTGTCCTTCTTGGCCACCTGGGCACACTGCTGGCTCATATTCAGCCAGCTGTCAACCAACACCCCCAGGACATTTTCTGCAGGGCAGCTCTCCAGCCGCTCTTCCCCAAGCCTGTAGCGCTGCATGGGGTTGTTGTGACCCAAGTGCAGGACCCAGCACTTGGCCATGTTGAACCTCATACCATTAGCCTCGGCCTATCAATCCACCCTGTCAAGACCTTTCTGCTCGCCTTCCTACCCTCAAGCAGGTCGACACTCCTGCCCAACTTGGTGTCGTCTGCAAAGTTATTGAGGCTGCACTCAATCCCCTCGTCCAGATCATTGATAAAGATATTAAAGAGAACTGGCCCCAGTACCAAGCCCTGGGGAACTTAGCGTGCTAGTATACTTTCTTTTTTCTGCATCCTCATATGACTAAGTCTGTGGGTTCTAATCAGGCTTTGATAGAAATACAGAAGAAATACAACCTACCAGCTATACCAAATAACACTCCCAGACACAGTTTTTTTTCCAAAAATACTTCCCACACTTTTGACGTGAAAGAAGAATGCAGTCACCAGTACCACCAAATAACACCTGTTCTTACCTCTGCATTTAGCAGAGAAATAACGTGCTGGAGAATCGTAGAACTGTAGAACAGCCTGGGTTGGAAGGGACCTTGAAAGATCAGCAGGTCCAACCTTTCATGAGAAAGGGAGCCTAGATTAGATTATCAAGGACCCTGCCCAATTGCATCTTGAAAACCTCCAGTGATGGTGACTCTACCACATCCCTGGGAGGTTGTTCCAGTGATTGATTCTTCTCACTGTAAAAAATTCCTTTCTTATATAAAGATGAAAACATTCTTCTCCTCAAGCGTTCTTTCTTTTGAGTTTAAATCTAGCTCACTTTGCAGCTACATTAGTGCAGCATAACACATATGATACTACAATGCATTGCCTTGGCTATAGAATAATGTAAAAAGCACTTTTAATATTTGTCGTGTTGAGCAGAGACTCTTGCCTCCCCACTCAACTGACAGCTGTACACACTCCTAATGCCAGCACTTCCCTCTGTCATTGTGGTACTTTCTTTTCAGGTGAGAAGACATGCATAAAAGACGTTTTATGTCACGTTCAAGTGTACTGACAAAGACAACTTCAGAGACAGCCCTGGAAACTTACATTGTCCTAGAAAGTCAGTATCCCTTTGGACGATGTTAAGGTATCTCTCAAAGCCTTTCTTTTTCCTCCCTTAAAATTGGGCTTGTGATCTTTTTTGCTTCTTTACACTATCCAAAAAAAAAATATGAAAGGTTTTTTACTGCTTAAAAAATAACGATCAGTATTGCCAAGTCCTTTTATCCTTTCTTTGTCAGAAAGATACCTGGCACATATTACATTTGTTCATGGTGAACTTTTACAACTCCAACGAATGAGTAAAGAACTAGGCTTACTTTCCTTCAAAAGACTAAGAGTTATAAAATTGACATTTTACAAATTCTTTCAGGTCTTTTAACATGCCACTTTCAACAGTATATCAATGTATAAAAATCAATGATACCATTGCATCCTACAATGACAAGTTATCCAGAGCAAACTAACTACTGGCTATTTAAAATTATTCTGGTACTTTAAGACAGTTTGTTCTCATTTATTCTTTTTGGAGAAAGGAAAACTTACTAAATCACGTCATTTTTTAAAAATTCTCTAACACTGATGCTATGACACTGGATAATTCCCCAAACTCAGCTAACATACATTGCAGATATATGTCCAAAGAATAAGTGAGGTTAGCACTGGCATACATTAGCCACAAGAAAGATTGTTTTGACAACTTAGAGTCACTGGGATGTTCCTCTGCACACTGAAGTTGAAGCTGCCAGTCCCGGTGAGGATAAATCTTAGAACTGCTGGATAACCATCATTGTAGATTACCTGACACTGGCTAAATGCCTAAGGACAATCTTTTTTCTTGCTTTAAAAAACAGAATACACATCAAAAAAAAAAAATAAAAAAAAAAAGGTCTTTTTTCTAGCTGGTTTGCATTCAGGTTTTTCCCTTGATTCCAGTCTTTAGCTGACAATAGCCTGACAACACTCTTTAAGGATGTCGTCTTCATAACACACTTTAAGGACAGCAATATAAAAGAAAGTGCTTTCTTACAAAAGAGGGGCACTTTAAAAACATATTGATTTAAAAAAGAAAAAAATAAGTTATTTAAATCATTGGTGGTAAAAAGGTGTTCCTTACCCAGAATCAGAAGTCTTTGAAAAAGATTTTGCCATTTTTACCATCCTTTGGATTATAACAAGGACTCTGCCAGAGTTTGTGGGGGCTATTTTCTTCATCTGCTAAATAATTTGAATCTGACAGCAACCGGCTAATGAACACTTGACAGCGAACTTCTACCAGGTTCATGAATTGGATGCAAAATACAAAGTTTGGCTTGGTTGTTCAGAACTGAAGTGGAATTTAAATTATTGAGCTCTAGAGCAAAACACATCAGCATTAATGAGCTGTGCACGTGTAGTGTGCAGGAGGTAACACATGGGTAAGACTAATGTGGTGAAAATTTTAAGCTGTAGATAAGTGCTCCCAAGGCACTCATCATCTGAGCATCTGGATATATATCTGATTCTCAACTGAAAAATCTGTTTTAACAAATCTCTGTCACTGAGGTGCACATTTATGATTTGTTGTGATGACTGAAAATTATCAGAATGTATCTAATCAATAAGCCCTGGAAATCCAGAAGCCAGATGTCTCAGCAGGGGGAAGCATGTAGAAGAGCAAGGGAATGCACGGAGCAAAGGAGACTAAGAAATGGGACCAGCTTAAACTGATGTAGATGGGAGACATACTTTTGGACTTGTGACCTGACCCGCAGGCAACATACACCTTTTAATTGTCACCATCTAGTCTTAACACAGAAACATATTTCTGGATTCTTAATCCAGACAAACTCTAAGCCATGTATCCCTTGTATTCATACAAGGCATCTTATGAATATATCCCACACAGTTTAGTGCACTTTATGTTAAAGGAGGTGTTTTCTGAAGATTACATTTTCCCCCTTGTGTCACATGGGAATGTGATAGCTTATTAGTAATTCATTTGAACAGACTTAAGCAATTTAAACATCCCGCTTTATGGTTGTACAAGACCAGCAAAAGAACTACAATACTTTACAATAGGAGGTATGCATTACATTGAGATATTTTTGCAGGTCAGTGTTCACCACAGGCCTGGCTATTCTTTTGTAAGCATCTGGAGGACACAATCGCTGCTCCCTGGCCCAAAGATGACGAAGCAAGCAGAGCCCTTGCCCAACATTGCACATGTCACTTAGAGTTGTCCCCGGGACTCTCACAATCTTGTTTCCCCATCCCGTGCCAAGCTCATTTGTAAAACACTCTTAACAGGAAAGATCACTTTTAACTTCCCCTGCCTGCCATGTTGAAAGGAACGTAATGTAAGACATTAATTTGATGGCTGCAAACTTGCCACCAAAAAACTACATTGAGATTGCACAGGCTCCGGAGAAGAAGCTTAATGGTTTATTGGCTGGACTACACTTGGGTGGGAGTTAACATCAACTCACTCCAAGTCTGAACTTGATTCTCTGTGTATTTACTGTGGGATCACACGGAGTGGTTATTACACTGGCCGTTCACTGCTTGATGATGTTGACCAGAGATCCTGGCCCTCTGCCTTTTATATTTTCTCTCATAGCAAGGACATTCCAGAAAATTAAATCAGGCTGTGGATCTTGAGGAGTCACTAATTTGACAGATCCTGATTTGAACGTGAGCTGCTGTTGCTATCTATTTAGTAGCTCTCACTTTTAGAGAATCTGTATCAACAAGTAGCCATCATTTCCTATAGAACTACTAATTTTACACTAATTAAAATACTAAGGACTTCACTTTTAGACATATCTGACTGCAAAAAAGCACCCAAAAAAAATCTAGAAAAAATAGAACGTTTTCATCCTTGTTTTATTTAAATATTTGTAACAGACATAAAGGCTTCCTGGTTTTCCTCAGTGGAACAAAAAGAAAAACACATGCCATCTGAAGAGCTATTCATTCCTATGAGTTGTTATTATTAGGATAGGCTATTCATTTACTGCTCATTTGTATGTGGATAATCAGTGTTATATACCCAAATTACACGTATTCCCAGTTTTTCCAGTTCACATAGAGTTCTAAGCCACCACTTCATTCAGTCATCTGTTATTTCTCTTCCATGTGACAATGCATAAGGTGAGGGGGGGCCAGGGGGAGTAAAATTAGCCTAAAATCAGCGGTTTTGATGAGCATTACGTGGGATGCTTGCACTTTCAAACAAGCTAGCTATTGCTTCAGTCAATAGGTCACAGTTCTAATGCTCACAGTTCTAATTCATGTGAGCTGCCTCTGGACGAACGAAGAGGTTCTTCTTTATAAAGTTTTTTGTTGCTTCACAAAACATTTCCTTCTGTTCCATGATGTCCTCGAGTTCCTTTTGCTATCAACATTATTTCAGACTAGTGAAACAGAAAAGGAATTTAGGAGCTGGGACATCCGGTTCATAACATTAACTTCTCACTCTTTTCTCTCCATTTCCCCAAATCCTTAAAAATAAAACAAAACTAATTTCTTGGACCTGAAAGATATGAATGGTAGTCAGAATATTTTAAAAGAATATTCTGGGAAGTATCTGTAAAATACATGGGAAAACAATCGGCTTACTCCAACTTCTTTTAAAAAAGAAAATCAGTATTTTATGAACATAAAAAGACCATTTTAAAAAAGCATTCTCTTCCCCCCCTCAGCTGCTTCACTTTTCCTCTCTGAGACATCTGGATCTGGTGAAGTACATTCTGGTTGACAGACAAAAAAGAAATACATATGCTTTTTGTTGTAAGAGTAAGGCATATTGGCAAATATTTTGTTGTCCTGCTATATCACAAAATACAATGAAAGCTACAAAAATGCTAATCTTTTAGCAAAGAAATAATCATTGTTTTTCATCTTTACTTACACATATACCAGGTCAGGCCCAAGGGCCCTATAATTAACAAGGACAAACTGCAGATATCCAAGAAAGACAGTGAGGGGACCAGACCTTTATTTGCCCCAAATTCAATGGTCTTTGAATTCAGCATTTTGCTGAGAGCTGTAAGAAAACAGCAGTTTCATTGGCATGAATTTACTCAAAGTGACAGGATGTTGGCAGCTGGTCCATACAGGCTATTTTGACTGGATGAGCAGCTCTCGTGCTGCAGTCTTCTTCATTTTGTCTTTCCATTCCCATATCAATACAAAGATACAAAAATTCATTCATAGCCTTGATTGTTGCTGATGGGTTATTGTAAACAAATAGACTCAATACAATGTAAGAGGAGGGTGTGATTGATACACTGACAAACAAAAGACAAGGCACCACTGGCAGAATTTTTCTAGTATGAAGAATAAATGGAAACCAATTTTACTTGGATTCCTTGATGACAAAGACATTTAAATACAGTCATCAGGATGCTAAAAAAAAAATAATACATTTTGGAAGCAAAAACTCAACCAAAATAAAAGCTGAATACAAGCAAATTGGGAATCAGAGACTGAAAAATCATCATGCAAGATGTAGAAATGCCCCTCACTGTATGACTGAAGGTCTGAATAGTCCCGAATAAGTTATTCACCCCATATGCAATACATATTATTTGTTGCTGTGTTTTATTTAAGAGGTCTGAACTGGAATTTCTTCTGTAAAAAGTGCCGGGAAAAGATTATTTACATATAAATAAAAAGAATGCATTTCCAGAAAAGTAGTCACAGTTCTAGGTAAGTCCCCAAAAAGAAGCTTGAAGTGGCTTTAGGTGTTTGCATCTCTACTAAGAGCACATCACGCTTGTTTTCTGCACTGGCCAATGCATGAAATGTAAACTTGGCTGACCTACTTTTGAGAAGTTACTCATACTGGGGTGTGTTCCTTAGTAGCCTTTTTTTTTTTTTCCCTAGTAAAACTCAGTTAAATATATTAAATAGAAATGACTGGCATGATAATTAGTCTCTGTTTCCTCAGCAGACTTCTGCTCCCTGCATGCTTCAGTGGAGAGGTGGGGCAATAAAACGTGCCGTCTTGATCTGCACAGAAGCCCCCAAATTAACAATTTGTTTCTCCATTAGTTTCTCCAGTTAAAAAAAAAATAAAATGCAATTTTAAAAACATAACTGCCATGATATGCTGTTCTTCCCAGAAAAATGCATGCACTCTTTTCCATTTATTTTGTTATCGACTGCTAGTTGTTCTGGTCTTTATGTTGTTTTCCACTTTATTCCAGCATTGCAAAGACTGGGTTGGACCTTCTTCTGACTTTTCAGAGGTGGCACAGAAAAGGAGGAGTTAGTTCAGATCCAACAGAGAAATTTCTGAGTAGGTTTCCAAATGAGTCATTTTCTGTCCTGTCTCTGAAAGCTCAATGAATCCCAGAAGAAGACAGAGACATCACCAAGAACTGAATGTAAGTGCAGAGAGCATCCTAGAAGTGACACTGCCTTCTCTTAAAAGTGCCCTTTCAGAAAAATGGTATTTGAGAGATCAAGGCTGTTTCATTTCCCCATAGATACTTGAACCCTTTCCCTGTATGCAATATTATGCTATGAACAAGATACAGGCTATAATAATTAGCATCTACCTTATAAAATTGATTACATGGTTTTCTAGGTTTCCCACATTTTGAGCAAGCGCTCTAAAATTACAAACTGTGACCCCTCCAAGTTCAGTAATGTAAAGTCTAACTCTTTGGGTACCCCCAAAATACAACATGGAGCCCCGGGTGAGGTATCAGAGGACCTCAGACATCACCTGCTGTGGTCTCCCATGCTAATGTGTCCATGAGTAAGCGGTTCGTGACTTTCAGTTTACACTAGTTACCACCTCTCTTCTTCGCTCTTGCCAACTCTGTGTTTTCCACCAACCCAAAGCAACGATTGTACCTATACTATCTGGAGCCTTTTTGCTTTGGCACATCACTCATTATGACACAATTTCTCTCTCTGGCACTGAGCTTCCTCACCCCAAATCACTAGTTGCTTCTATTTTCTTCAGGTCCATAAGCACTGCAACATATTTCTTTGGTTGTATCTCACAAACAGAAGAAATCCTAAAAGGATTCTTGGAACAGCTCCTTCAATTCCCCTCAGCATTTTTTTTTTTTTTAACAGAAGGAAGATCCAAAGATTCAAATTTCAGATTTGAAAATCCAAATAACTTTATGATACCCAATGGTTGACTTCTACCCAAAATGGAAAACATTCCCCAGTGTTGAGCTAGACCCTGGACATTCTCAGCCCTCCGAGATGGCAGCACCAAGGGAAAGGGTGTTATTCACTTCTCTCAGCCATAACAAATCAAGTTATTTATTCTATATGCAACACCTTTGTTGTTAATGGACAGCAAGGGGGACTGTTGTCAAATAAAGGGAAGAGTATTTCTCGGAAACCGGATTAGATCTGACTGCTATACTTCACTGTTAGATCTAGTGAGTGTGTTATGTTAATAAGGGGACTCTGTCCCACCACAGTCCCACCTTCCTGAAGTTTCTTTCTTCTTCCAGCTGCTCCACACCCTGGCTTCTCTATCATCTCCTTATGGCTTCCCAGATCCCCTTTTCCACACTGCCACCTTTGACTTCCACTTTCCCTGCCAGGGAGTTTTGAGCTGGATTTATTGACCATGGTTACAGAGTTTTTGGGTGTTGGTAGTTTCAAGCCTCCACAGGTTCCCCCCACCCCCATCCTCTTTATTTCTGCTTCCCTGAACATACAGGTCCTGCATAGGTTATAAGAGCTCTACCAAGGTCAAAACTCAATATAGTATCATTAAAAGGAGTGGTAATAGGTTTTCTGTTCTTTCTACCTTCTTCCTTTATTTTCAGTCCACCTTAGGTATCATTAGTTATACACAAACTGTTTGCTATATGAAGCAGAAATGAAACATCTGGCAGCAGATTTAGTGCAGTATTTTTAAACCCCATCTTAAACTGACAAATGCTACATAATCAGTCTGCCCACTGAATTGAAAAGACAGCATACATATTTTTCAAGAAGTGTACATATATATCAGATGTTTTTATAGATTTCTGAACAGATATGATCTAGTTCAAACTACATGTTACTGTTACAGTAGAAATGCCAGGCTCTGTAGTGTGTGTTTAGAGACTGAACATAACCATGAAAAGTGGTCTTCTATAGATATGAAGGAAACAAAGAAATATACCTGCAGGAGTCAATGTAGAATACAGTTTTAGCAGTGTTAAGTTTTAGTAAAAATGGATGATGTAGAAATCATAAACTGTCCCCTGAAGGCACCAAAGTCAGAAGATGTCATATATCCATCAATAGCCCAATTCATTACATTGTTATATTGGAAAACAGCTTCAAGTGAAAAGCAATTATAGATAGGAAATTGCTTTGAAAATGAAGGAAGAAAAACAAAATCAAACAAATTATCCAAATCCACACTCCGTTAGAATTTTTCTTGCATCTGTCAGATTCCAGGTAAACACCTTTCTAACAGCTTTAACTCATCAAGCATTGAATACATTTTATCAACAGTTTCAACATTTATTACTAGCAAAAGCAACATCAAAACAATTATGCTAGCATGTACCAACACTTTACTCATATATGAGCTTAATCTACAGTGGATAAGGATGCATATTTTCCATCTTCAGACACACCAATGAAAAACTAGACAGAACCAAATTAAATACTTCAGATTGCATGAAAGTAACAGGATATAAAGAATATCGTGTACTAGTCACATGGAACCAAATTTACAGAATGGCACTATGGACAAATTATATCATCATTATATTATCTGTAGTATAGATGATTACAAAAGCACACATTTGAAAAATAATGTCTAGCAGCAAATGTCAGCTTGTGAAGCTATCACTACAAATGCCTGGATATATTTCATTAATTGGCATTAATATTCCTTCTTCCACTAGAGTCAGAGCACCACACGTGATTCATATGGCAATACTTGCATATGCGGATTGCTTTCTAAGGCAGTTTAAACTATCTGGTTAAGAATAGATAACAATGTAGTCTGAGATTCTTCAAAATAAAGCTTTAGAGGGATTATATTCTTTTTGAATTAGTTACATGGAAAAAGAAGGGGATGTTATAGGAAAGAGGGTGCTGAGGAAAAGAGTAGTTTTATTTTCCATGTAACAGATCTGTCACATTTTGAGAGCGAAATCAGAAGAGACATGGTAGAACAGCAGCACGTAATACTCTAGACATTGTTTTCATGTCCATTGGAATATAGTATTTTGTTACCATGCCTTGGAAGTTAACAGTCAGTGGAAAGCTAGAGCTAGGTAGGGAAAGAGAAACCGGGAGAAAGAAGATCTCCAAGGAAAGACAGAGCAAAGTTGTTGGGTTTGACTCATATCAACATTGCTCAACCAAGATTACCATCACAGGTACCACATGTTGAAATGCAAAAAGCTCCATATAGAGACCATCTGGGTTTTTGAACAGTTACCATATCAATGTCATAAACCTTCATGTTGTTAGCTTTTATATGATGTCTAAAATTATTCAATCTCAGGGCAATTAGGAACTAGCTGTCCAGCTGGAAGAATGCACAAGTGACAAAGGTTCGCTATCTAGCACTGCTGTGAAGTGTTCTGTGCATATTTGAAAAATCTCATATTAATTCAATCACGTATTTTTGCACAGCATGTCCCAAGCTGCTGGACGAACATATTGTAGCTTTGCCAAATATTGCAAAAATTTCAGTTTTGTCACAGCACACAACTAGATCAAAAAGTACATGGCCGTTATAAAATGACATTAGAAGAGATTTAGAGCCTGTTGCATGAATGCTTCTTTGGCTGCTACAACATCAGCAAGGAACTGAAGAAACATCTTACTAACGCCAGCACATTCAGTACTCCGTATCACCCTGTAGACAAAGGAGAGGGATACGCGAGTCAAAACTGACAGGTCTATCACATGCTGCCATTTCTCCACTTCCCATTAAGGAACAAGCCAGCAAAACTCTTGCCAGTGCAACCAGAAGCCTATAACACTTTGTTGCCTACACAAAGAGCCCAGCTTTAAATACTCATGCTAAAAGTTTTGACTGGCAATACTGGCTCGTGCAGCATATAAATTCAGGCAAATGGAAGCAGTGCTTGTTTTACAATATTTTTCTGGGCCCCATCAAAAAAGGTCCCGGAACAGAACAGAGCAGACCTGGGGCTGTGACCTGCAAGCAGGAGGTGCACACATGACATGACAGCAAACTGCTTTAACAACAGGACTTGAACGCATGATCACTTGATCTGGTACCCAGATTCAGTGCAGTAGAAGCTAACCAAGGTCAAATGAGCAGTTTCTGCTCAGCATGGTAATTCTATAATGCATACAAGACAAATTCTACAATAATTCTGGGAAATGGTAATTTATACTTTTCTAGAAATCACTTATAGATTATATGTCTTGCATACATTTTAAAGTTCCCACAATGGCTAGCAACGTTCAATTTTCAATTGACGCTGCTGCGACATGAAAGCTGAATTGGGTGTGCCAGCAATTACTGCATGATTATTTTCAAAAGCGATGATGTCTTAGATTATTATTACTTTTTGTATGATTAATGCTCTGCACAGCTCAAAGAAAGTGCTTTCTTATTAGAATTTCATAAAGGCAAAATATAGTTCATACTCTAAATATGCTCGGTAACATTGCTTATTGCAATTTAACTGTTCGTTGAGTTCCTGCAGTTTTATGTTCCCAAGCCATAAAAAAAAAAAAGTATACATACACAAACACGTAAAATAGCCTTACATACATAGTAAAATTTAAAATACCAATAAAAACAGAACTTGAATATTTGAAATCATGAACAAAACCCATTCAACCAGTTAGGTTTCCTAACTTGCAGCAAAGGAGTGTCTCAGCAAAAGCTATTTAAGGCAGGAAACAAAATTTTATCCATTACTAAACATTTAAATAAAAAAAAAAATAGGAAATTTCATTAGTGGAAAGATGTGACTATGGGTGGCAGACTGAAAAGTCTCTGACATCATGGATATTTGTAGAGAGGACATATTTGTCACTAAGCAATGCAGAATATAACGTTCCTTGCTATTGCTGCAGTTGCATTGCTGCCTGCCTTGCCTTCATTTCCATTCAGTCTCCTCTGTGTTTCATTCCTTCAAGCTGATTGTCAGACTATTTAACAATCCTGATTTCTGTAGCTTCTAATTGATAGATGTGAAATAGAAGGCGCTATTCAAAGAGAAAGGACAATTTTTCCCACTCAACTTTTCGTCAGGAGCACATAGCGTGAAACAATATTGTTGTTATCAAGCAAAGGAAAATAAACAGTGGGAGAGTAGCAAAGGAGCCTGTTGCCATTACTATGGAGTCCATGCGAATGGAAAATACACAGTGTAAGAGACAAGTGTTTTCTCTTGATGGTTCAGATAAGCTTGTATCATATTTCATGATCTATTACTGGCAGCCAAAAGTTAGATCACTCTTTGTATATCCCCCAAGGCTGTGTCAGTTAACTAAATTGTTAACAGGGGACTACGCAGCAAAGAAGAGAAGGAAAAGAAAACCTCTTATTTGTTTAAATTCATTAATTGGACTAAACTCATTCC
Source organism: Dromas ardeola (assembly GCA_013398915.1). Taxonomy (NCBI): domain Eukaryota; kingdom Metazoa; phylum Chordata; class Aves; order Charadriiformes; family Dromadidae; genus Dromas; species Dromas ardeola. Next base: position 29,803 of record VYZM01001194.1, on the reverse strand, counting down.
TTGTTACACTAAATTTTGCCAATCTGATCTCTCTTCAGGGTCTCTGCTAGATTACAGTTGCAGATGGCCAATAACTTGCCCTGCAGACTTAGCACAGCCAAAATAAAACACGGGGTTAAACAGCCCGAGAGGTAAAAGAGCTAGGGACTGCCAGACGCACAAATTCAGCACATCTCTGCAAGAGCATCTGCCAGCAAGAACCCTTCCTCGCGTACACCTGGCAAGAAGCAAACTCCTTCAGATACACTGGCAGCACTCCCTCGCAACTGAACCCAGGCTGGCACAGCTGACTGCAGAGCAATTTCACCGTCTTGTGACAAACTATGTCAAGGCCTTTTATTTTGCTAATGAGCTCTGTATGTCTGTTTTAGTAACTCTATCTGCCGTGCTGAAATGGAAATTCTCTTGCTCAATTACTGTTAATTTTTACTTGGAACATCTCTCCAAGCACTTTCGATCCACGTGGAAAGAGGCAACCACTCTAAAGGGTGACCTCAGTCTATCAGGAAACCAGTTTATTTTTAGACTTTGATTGTTAGTTGTGCAAATGATACGGCAAGTTGAGCTTGCAGTTTCCCAATGAATCAATCAGAGAATCATGCGCTGGCAAAGCAGCATAATGTTAAGACATCCCCTTGGCAACAAGACAACTACCAAACTAAAAGGCAAAGAAACACATGCACAGAAAGAAATCTTGTGCATGCTGTCATCCAGCTTTAAAATAAAGTAATAATTCAAAAGCCCAGACATTAAGGAGAATAGTCACATGTAGCAAGCAGTAACCCTATGAGGTAAAATGCTTACGTAATAGCACAGCAGCAGTGCATCAGCAGGCAGCAAGAGGTCACATTAACAAAGTCACTATGTTAGATGTTCAGGGGCAAAATGTCATCTCCAGTACATGTCTAAACTCTATTAAACAGCATGACCACTATGACTGGGGCACCAGTTCTATGGCTGCTACATCTAGTGTTCTCAGAGGTCACACACAACCACAGTCCCCACCTTCTCCTGCTGCTGCCTTCATCTCTCAGTTTCTTGAGCATGTCTGCAAAGCAAACAACAATAAAAGGTGTTGCTTGTCATGTCCCTAGAGGAGAAAGCTGGCACATAAGGCTCAACTCCATTAACTCTTCAAAAGTAACATGATTCCTTTCTTCACACCCTAATCTTGCCTGAGAAAACACACTAGTGCCTTGTATGATGGTAGCATTTGAGGGAACTATTGGTGACAGCGCTCAAGGCTCTGGCTGGTGGACATCCTCTGATAGTTTCTCGTTCATGAGCATGCAACCTAAGCTAACAAGGCATTACCCCTTCTCTCATCAGCCAGCTGAAGCTTTTCTTTCAGGTCACTGACTCAGAAAGTGCCAGAGGAGAGAGAGAGCAATGCACAATAAAGCCCAATTCTTCATCAGTCTGTGATAAAGCTATATTGTCACTACAACACTTTTGAGACAACAGCTCTTCCTGTGGCTCTGAGATTTTTATTCTGTAGAGAACAGAAATCCCCTACAGAAGAGGAATAAATAGAAAGAAACACATAACACCAAGTCCCCTAGATCTTTATATTTGCACATTATTTCCTTACTCACTGATGGGCAATAATCCCCTCAGGAGACCTGTTTCCTACCACAGGGGTGGAGCATCTCTCAAGCCAACCAAGTATTTTTCTTCTTTCAAGGAAAGTAGCTGCAGTCTTGTTCCCAAATGACAGTCTACTGCCAGAGGAGCAGAGCAAAAATTTGCATCAGTGTTTCTTGTTTTACTTTCTGCACTGTGAATTGGATGGAGAAATTGGCTTCCCACGACAGCAGCAAGCTATTCATTTAGACAATTTAAATACAGGTTGGTGCAGCAGACAGACTGTGCAGGAGCTCTACAACAAGTACTAGTGTTTATAGCGCCTGAGTCATCGGCTAAAATAAGCTTCAAGGAAGGAAGCTACAAGTGCTTTATGGTAAATACCCTACACACGCATTAAAAAAAAAAAAAATTAAAAAAGAAAGTTGGCACCAACATGATCCTGAAGTACTGACATTTGCTCCACAACAGGATAACATCTCAAGGGCAAACCTTTCCTGATGTCAGTGGAAAGGGGGAAGTCTGCAGAGAAGTTTTCTTCTCTTTCTTCTCTGCTTTCTCTGGCTCATTCTTAAGCATTCAAGAGCTGCTAGAAAACAAGCCCCCAGTTTTCATATCTGCACTACATGAAATTTTAATTTTTTTTCCCACACCTGCTTTACGGCATGACCTCAGAAACACGTGGGGCCATAGAACAGCCTAGACTCACCCAGCTGCCTAAACTCTCTTGCTGAGGAAAGTGAATGCTAAATTCTCAAAGGGCAAAAAGAAACCACATCAGTAAGCTACAACCCCCCTCAAAGTCTGTGGAAGGTGTCCCTGCTGACAGCATGAATTCAGCTGCATAGGCCCTTACAGCCCACAGTTTTGTGGCCCATAAGTCACAATTCTCCCCTCTGAGTTCTCCCTGCTGCTCTGAGCTCCATATTACCAGTGCTGAAGTCCATCATGAAAAAAAGAAAAAGAAAAAAAAAAAAAAAAGGTATGTATCACAATTGTTGCTGTCACCATTACCCTCATAAATCACTGCATGGAACTACATGGAAGTCCTAAAGCCTATAACACCATTAACATCTGTATCCTCCAACACTAAGAAAATAAACAACACACACACAAAAAGATGCAAAGGCACAGTCAAACTAATGGTGAATGACAGAGCTCTCATCTGCCATACTTGACTTCTAGATCCAGTTAAGGCAGCGAAACAACTTCTGCTTATGACTGCACTGGCTTAGGGCTAGCAATCCTATACGGAGATTCTGGCTTTGTTACAGTTTATCCACTGACTGAGGCCATCATCCTGTTGTTGAAGTCACTCTGTTCATGCCCCAGAAGAGTCTGAGTACAAACTAATACTTCTGTAGCACAGACTACCAGGAGAGCACGCCCTCAACACGAAGGCAGACAGGCTAATCTGACAGTCTGTATACATGGAAATTCTCTTGAAAGGAGGATGCCCCGTTATTCAAGTATCTTGGTAGAAGAACCCACTGTTCCCATCCTCCGATTTCATGCTATGAAGAAAGACCACTCCATTTATTGTGAGATACAGAGAAAGGAGGGCAGAAAATAATATCAAATAAGAAAGCTGGGATTCAAGTACATATTAAAAAAA
>VYZM01001194.1:0-26576 GCA_013398915.1 Dromas ardeola | reverse complement strand
AAACAAACAAACAAACAAAAATCAACCAACCAACCAGACAATAATAAAACTAGACCGTAAAGAGTTCTATGCTTGGTCACTCTGCTTCTCTGTGCAAGCTAATCCTTCGCTAACACAACACGTATGACTTGTAGGCAATTTTTAAGCTTCCCAAACTGGCATACCATTCTGACATTGACAGATGTCAGGTCATGTTGTTAGGCTCTCATAGAAATGGCTGAAAAGTAGTCACATTTGTCAAGATGCATACAAAACAATTCCATTGCATGAAGTAATTCAGGCATGAATCGGAAAAGGCACAGAATTAACCTGTGCTTGAAAGCTTTTCTCAAGGAAGTTCACAAAGACGTCACAGCTTTGCTGCATTTCCAATAGGTTACAGAGCTATGCTCCTGCCACAACAACAGTTATTTCTGTTTGGCAAGTGGTTTATTTATAGTAAAGTAATATTATTCAGTTACACTTTTTTTTATTTCAATTACTGCTTCTAAAAATCTGTTCCTTTTCCTCAATAAATGTGTATATGCACAGCAACGTTGCATTTCATTTTTAGAAGCACAATATATATTGGTTGAAGCTCCTGGAAACATTGAAAGGAGAAAGCAGCAAGTCAGGGCAACTGAAGCAACATAAGAGGCTTTAAGAATGTGTATTTTTCTAATCACAACAAGATGACCCTTTTAAATAAAAAAACCTCTTGCCGTAAATTCCCAGATGCTATTTTTAACCTGTCTGTGTGTTTTCCCTGACTGTGCTAGCATTTATGTGGGTAGCACAAATACCATAAAAGCACATTGTATCCTGGACTGCAGAACCATGCATGCAGTACACTCAGCAATTAATTTAATTTTTCTTACCCATCCATTCACTGCTCGAGTCACATCCCTGGGCTTCTGCTTTCATAGTCCATATCTAAATGCTGCAACAGCTCAGTCAGAAACCAAGTGACCCGTGCACGTTGCTGACAAACCGGTGCAGATTCTAGGGAATACACAAGTCAGCTTGTATGTCCTAGCTCATGGATTTTGTCTGCACAGATTTGCTGGCCTAGAGCTCTTGTGCAGACTTTTTATTGTCTCAGCAAACAAAAACAAACAAAGAGAAAACTGCAGACTTCCTAAGGAATAAACAACAGTTTCACTACCAGCACCTTCCAGCTCAGAGAACACCAGAAGAGCCTGCAAATTCCTTGAAGAAAATATTTGCCTCAGAGAACGTGGACAGTTGCCCTGCTTTTCAGTGGAAAAAACTTTTTCTTGAAGGATCATGCCAAAGTTGTCATCTTATTCAGAAGGGGTCTTCTCTGGTCACTTTTGTGAAAGTTAAACATATCCCAAGGGACAAGATTAAGACCCACTAAAACAAGTGGTTATTGGAGTACTTAAAACATGGGCCCCAGTCTGTACAAAAGCATACAGGATCCCTGTGCTGTCTGAAGGATATTCACAAATCCCTTGACATGGAGAGAACTACCTAGGGATATCCAGGAGGAAAATGGCACATATTCTGAACTCCATGGAACCCAAATCAGGTCCATACGAATTGTCAACCACCTGGGACTTGGGTCATCCCCACGCATCACAACTGATACAGAACCATGACCACGGGAGGCAGAGGTGGCAACCACTGCCTTTTTTGCATCATGGTGGTTAGAGCATTTGTCCAGGCATGGAATGGAAACACTGACTTCAAATTCTGCCAGCCTGAGGAGATTCAGACCCATATCACCTGTCTCCCAACAGACCTTCCTGGTGACTATGCTATTCTTCGTTGACGGGTTTTCTGTTCCTTTTTTTAAATAATCAGCCAGAGGTCAGCCATGAAGCTGAGGTTCACTCCACCAGAAGAATAAAATGCAATACAAACTGTAGCCTCCACTGCATAGACTACAAACCTGAATTCTGCTTCCTTAAATTTTGAAGGCGTTTGGGTTTGTTTGTTTTTATTTTTTAACCTAAAGCTTGTCTTATGGAAAATGCATGCATAATCCTGGAAACCAAACCTTTCACATACTGTCCCTTCTGGCTGGGCTGCCTAACCAAGAGTTTTCTAGGGACTTCTAGAGAAGCAAAATGCCTGAGACACCTTTGTGAATGCAGGTCTGTGAACTACAGCCACCAGAGTTAGTGAGGATGAAGCAGCATTGCAGCAGTCCTGAGAGGCCCTCCAGACCCGAGTGCTACATTCCCCATCCACCTGCCTCCAGCACCTCAAATGGGCAGCCTGAACCTTCTCCAAAGACCTCTGCTGAGCACAGCCACTGTGGGTTTTACTCTGAGGTGGGTTTTTTTTTTTGGTTTAGCCTATACTGTTAAGGTTATAGATACTGCAAACTCTGAAAAGAAAAGTCTTTTCTCCACTGCTAGATCAAACTAGACACAAGGAAGAAAGTTTTGCCATTTGAAAAAGAACAAATGTCACCCTAGACGCAAGCTTTGACTAGCGAAAATGTACTGAACTCCAGCCCCTGCTAGCATCTACCAAAATGAGGTTGTAGATGTGCAGCCAGCATGAATGACAGTTCAGAAGAACAGCAACAAATGGTAGCATTTACTGTTACATCCCATCCTTAACAGGGCAATATATAACCCTATGGAGACATATAAATACTTTTGTTTGCGGTGTAAAGTCACTCGAAGCCACAGGACACTTAACCTCTGTGAAAAAAAAAAAAAATGAAGCCCAATGCTAGGTATGAAAATCTGAAAATATTTTTTTCACCCGATCAGATATTTGGCATCACCGGAATCTGGCAGATACCAAGTATATATTTTTCTCATCCTTTCAAGAGTAATTCTCTAGGACTGATATGTTCTTAATTTCCTCACTCCTGGCAGCACAGATAATAGCTGCTGGTCCAGGCAGAATTCATAAATTTGCTCCTGTGCCCGTTTCGCTCTTTATTAATATTGACATTTTCTGGCAAAACTCCTTTCCAAGGATTTAAGACTTCAAATTTGGTGAGTTTATAAGTGAAGGGATCAAGAAATCCATGGATAAAAACAAATCCCCTAAAATCTTGCCAAATATACTATGGGATTCCCTAAAGGCTTACTTGAGAATAAGAGATTCATTTATTTTTCCTCACCAAGAGCCAAAACAACAGAACGAATAACACTGGAAACTCTAAATGAAAAAGAAGTAAAAGATGTCTGTTTGATATTAGCATTAACAATGACAATTCTAGCATATTAATCGGATTGATAATTTAATTGCATAATGTAAGTCATCTCAGAGCAGGTTTCTTGACAAAAAATTACTCTGTAGAATGATGGGGTAAGTCATGGAAATAACAAGTAACTGCATGTCCAGATTCTAAGAAAAAGTTAGGATTAGTAATAAAAATGAAATAATAGATGAGTCCAAGCCATATCAGAACCCATTTTTGGCATGCCTTTTTTTTTTTAAGAATACTTTTTTTTTTTTCTTAAGAAGTCAAAAATTTGGCTGTATTTTTTTTCTCTGTAATTTATGATTAAGGCATTCATTCTGATATCTCTATTGGAAGAGTAACTTTAAACTGAAATCTATTGTCTTTGTACAAATTTCTGATGATTATTATCCCCTTATTTATATATAACATTTAAAAGTTTAAATATACTTCAGTAATAATAAGTAAACTGATAACAGAGATCCCCATCTATCACACCCTATAGCACTTCAAACTAACTTCAGTAGAACTTGTCTAAGGTTTTAATAAGGTCTGAATTGAAGTCCTGTAATGGGAAAGGTTTACTGTCCCTGTCTTCTCTTTGCTTCAAAGTAAAAACAGCTTTACTGACTTACTATTAGTAGGCTCTTAATTACATTTTGATGAAAGGCCAGTTACAAGATCATAAAAAATGGTATGTATTACCTGTCTGCCCCAACTCAAAGACCCTTCTTATACCAAGAGCTGCAAGCAGAACACAGATTGACAGAGTAGTCCAAGATACCAGGCTACACATTTGATAAGAAAACACTCCCTAAATGTTATTTTGATTCACATGTGCAAAAATGCAAAGAGACTAAAATGAACTCTCGGCAGGAATACTAAAAAAAGAAAAAGATGACTGAGTACAGAGTTCTTTCATGGATTTCTAAGTTCAATTCCATCTTAGCAGCAGTCCCAGCATAGTCTAAATTGAACAAACTTTGTCCTTTTACCATGATAAGCTTCAGAGTGGACGTTTCCGTGAGAAGCTCCAGCCTCAGGTCACAGAAGCAGCAGACACTGACATCTGCTCACACCTGACACCAGAGGTAGATTCCTTACCTCTGGTACTAAAGTTTGGCTCTTGCATGACACTTCAGGGGAGGTTAGGAAGGATGGGACTTGGAAGAGGAGGACTCCTGGTCTCAGCCTACAGCAAGTCAAGTTGGACAGGGTCCCAGTTTCTCTCAGAATCGTAATTAATTTTTCACTCTCCCTCTCTGCCTGTCTCTAACCCAGCATTAACACCAGAACTTTCATAGCTTAATAGCACATGTTTCACATCTGCTGACCTGAAACACACATGAGGCTCATCAACCCTCTTATTCTTCTCTCTCCTCCTCCCACCACCCCAGCTGTAACCAATCCTGTAATTGATCCTGAAAGATTTTTGGGAGATCTCTACCCTCTGCTAGAACTTGCCCTAGATCCCATCAATGGGGTATGGCCACAGCCATCACCCTCTCCCCTGTCATTGTATGTGAACATTAGAACTGCGGTTGCACTGGCAACTGTGGCTTGACAGGCCACAGAGTTACAGCACTAGGAGCCATACAGGTATATAGACTTATCCCCCACCCCAGATCAATCTGACCCCAAAGCTTGTCCACCTTTCACCTGCTGTATTGCTTCCAGGAATAAGTGTGAAATTAATTTTACAATTTTAGCTGGCCAAAACAGAAGGTATCAGGAAAAAAAAAAAAATAAAAAAAAATTAGCTTTCCTTTAGGTAGCCAATGCATGAGAGCCAAGCACGACAACCAGCAATCCTTGTAGGAATGCAACTGTGGGTTCATAAGGCACACTCAGCTGGCCTGCCATAGCATCAATGTTCAAGAGAGCAATGAACAGCTCAGATCTCCTGTTGAATGCATGCCAATACGCAATTTTCTCGACACTCAAAGATGTCAGGGTCTCACTTAAGTATCAGAAGGTCTAATTTAGGTACCAATCACATGGCGTCTGAATATGGTCCCAGTCATCAAAACAAGACATACAGAGATATTCTTTCAAGTTTTTCCAGCAGCTTCCCTGGAAAAAAGTTGCTACACAAATGAACAAAAGACATGGGAAGCAATTTGCCCCTGAGGGAATGCGCTCCACTCCACTCCAGCGGGCAGCAGACACAGCCCACAGCAAGAGGTGCTGCTACAGTACAACCCAGTGACCCACGGCAAACGCCTCGATCAGCAAGAGATTGGCAGGGCTGGCCCGCTCTTTGAAAATGCTTTCTTCCAAAATGGAGTTGCTTGTCTTTTTACAAGGGATAAAATAGGAAAGTCATAACACTTATTATTTCAAAAAACAACAACAAAAAAAAAAGAGGCTGATTTATATATTGGCAGAAAGAGATATAACGCTTAATTCATTCAACGCTCATTTTCAAGGCATATATGAGACTTACAAGTCCAAATTTTCTTCTTATCTTTCTCCTGTGGTGAGCTTTTAATTTCTCTTATGTTTAACAGACAGTTTAGGTTATTATTGCAAAGGCACTTAATCTATCCATGGAGGATGGAGGAAGGCAGCAGATGGTAAATGCAAGAATCCTATATGAACCTTGCCTTTCATGAAAGATGCGGACAGACAGTTGGCCTCTAACATGGATAGATATTAGACAGAGGAGTGGTGCCGGTAGTACTCAAGGAAGAAAAACAGTATGTTTTGTTCTCTGTTCCAGCATCTACTGCAGAGTCCTCTTTCTATGGCTTGAGCATAGAGTTTCCCCTCATTTTTCACCAAACGCCCTCAATGACACTATTCATCTGAAACTTCTCATGTGCTTTACATATCAGATTTTAAGACATCAAAGGTCCCATCAAGGCAGGGAATAAAAAGTCAGCCTGGGAATCAATGGATTATTACTCAGGCTGATTCATGTAAGACAACACGGTTATGTTAAATAACTATTTTAAGATGCTATGATTCAATTTGATTTGAATCGCTTCTTGTTGAACTTGTAACCTTTCACTCCACCCTCTCCCTCTTGGGCCCGCTCTTACTGTAGTCACTTGGATCTCTGCCATAACACATACAGGCTGTGAGCAATGGTGTAGAAAAAGCAGTACAGAAAGGCCGTGTGATGGAAGAATTTGGCATCCTTTTCAAGGAGAAGTCGAATAATCACCAACTTGGCAATTGAGTTTCTAGAAGCATTTTTCCCCCCTTTCTTCTCAGTTCTTGGGTCAAATAAAAAAAGCAAAAATAATCTTGATTTAAATAGTATTGGTTATAGAATGGCAGCTTTTGCTGTAAGAAGTGTCTCAGGTCTGGAATAATAGACATGTCAAACTCAGGAATAAAGTTCACTGGCATACATGAAAACTGATATAGCCTCTACCCACACTTGGTTTGCTGCCTTTTAGCCGGTGATATGTTAGTAATCACTCATTTTCAAATAGCGTCATAATTTTTACTGAAGTATTACAGAAATCAAGGGCAGGAGTACCAGAAGATCTCAGAATTGAGAACTTCTGTATCTAATAATAATAACAATTAATTTTAAGACAGGCCTTCACTCTCTTAGCTTCCATTAGAACTCAACAAGGAAGCTAGGGAAAGGAAAGTCAATTGCCTCAAGCTAAATCCTTGCTCACATCTCTAGATGTTTGTTCGTTTTTCCCCACCTTTGATTTCCAATAGCATCAGCTTAAGAAGTATCAAGGAATTAAAATGCACAGAAATATGAGGAAGGCTCTTCGCAGAGGTGTAAGTATCCAGAAGAGGAAAAATATTATACATAAAACAGTATCTCCATGCGCAAAGCAAATGAGAATTTCCCAGCCTTCTCACCAGCTCACACATACCAATCTAGTGAGAGATGGGAATGTACACCATGCGCAGAACTATTTAACTATTATAGATTTAACATGGGGCAGGAAAGGAATGAGATTATTTTGATGTAAAATGGAAATGAAAATTTCTTTCAGCATCTACTGTCTCTGAGCACAGAGACAGAAGTCTGGTTTGAAAGAACCCACTTTACATAACAATTTTTTATATTACTTTTAAGTGGGTGAGACTGACTCAGCCTTCCCTGTCTCACTAAGTCCTCACCACATCTCACTTGCTTGGCAAATATATGTTATTTTTGAAAGACTGAAGGAAGCCAGAGAAAGTAATTATGCAGCTTGATAACCTCAAGCCACAGTGCAAAATTTAAACAGCCAAACAGCATTAGATCATACACAGAGTGCAGAGTAGTGAAGATCTTTGATTTTAGTGCAACCAGCAACATGATTAATTTAGAGAAACCCAGTGAGCTGGAAGACAACCCCATCAGTGAAAATTACAGATTGACAACATACATGAGGGAGAAGGGGTGTCAAAGAAGAAAATATCATGAAGCAGTGTTCACTGTTGGGTATTTATAATCTCACTTCACCTAGAATAATCCCATCTCCACATGATGCCAGCTACATAAAAGGCTTGAAGTGACAGCCAGTTGGATAACTGCAGTTTCCAGGTATCTTAAAGTTATCCCTGCATCAAACTATGCATGAAGGAGCAATTTAATAGTTGATCGTTGTTTTAGACTCAGATGTCCCAGCAGGCTCATTTCCTTTCAGGTCTTCAGCCATCCCATTTAGCTACATCTTTACATATCCCTTAGCCAAGAGAGATGATTCTGATGATCTGTTCTGATCTCCTGGATAAGACAAGCCCATCATACCAGCTCACCCAGGAACTGAACTGCATGCCCTGAATTCTTCACAGGGACAAATCTTCCAAAAGTCTAGCATTCCCCCACTAACTAAAGCATCTCTGGACTGTGAACTGTTGTTCTGCAACCTGCACTCCACAGAATTCATCTAATACTGTTAGTAAAGTAAACTCTCTTAGGAAACTACACAGAAAGTTTACAAACTTGCTGATCTTTATCTCTCCAGCACCTCTGAATTGTCAAAACCACTTGAAGCAGCACCTCCTGCCATACAAGAGATGGAAAGCCTGTGTCCCATGGCAGCACTCCGGTCCAACAGAAGAAGGACTACATAAAAGAAAAAAAAAAAGAAGAAAAAAAAGAAGGAGGAAAAAATGCAACAACCAAAGCCATTGATCTAATACACTGGAGACTATAACCGCACTCAGTGAGCGCTCTTCACCCCAACAGACTGCGAAGATAAGAGGACAAAGCTTTCATTTAGACATCTTTCATCTTTCTGTTGGCGCATACAATAAAACCACTCTTGACTGCAATTGTCATACTAGGAAACGTAGGTCCATAAGACCCGAGAATTCATTTTTCAGTACAGTATCTAAGAATTTGAATTGCAGAAGTTAGCACTGAGAATTAGGAAAAAATTTGAGCTCTGCCACTGGAAACTGGGAAAAATAATACATCCTTACCACAGACGTTATTATTACTTAGCAATTAATGGATAGAACACAAAAATTTTGGGCACATTTCACTCAGTGCAATCCATTTTGTTTCTGACAACTTCAGTCCAGCTCCTTCATCTACTTCGGCACAAAACACCCTCGCAGATCGCATGAACAGCCAGAATAATATTTTCCAGACGTAAAATTAATGGCAATGCTTGGGTTTTGGTGTAACGGGTAGAGCTGAGACAGAAGACGCCAGTACCTCTTAGCGCTGCTTCTGTTCTAAGTTAATGCCCAGGACTTCCTAGGATGCTTGATGCACCGAGAGGGCTCTAAAGGTAATTTATCCTTTCCGACTGCTCCTGACTCCAAAGCTGTAGCTGCGCTCAGCAGGGTCATATTTAGTTTTCATCAAACAGGAACAACGTTTTCAGTTATAGTTTTCCCTACCACAAGACCACTTAGGGCCTGATCCTGTGAAGTGGTGATTAATCTCTGCAGTGTGAAAGGAACACTGAGGAACAAAGCAGCAGCTCCACTCAGGATATTAGAACTCAAAGTTTCAGTTGTGATGTTACAGGTCTTCTAGCAGGCAGACAGTCTATTTTAATGATCAAACTGCATAAACCTCCCCAGCATCACTGAGCAGGGATACACATTCAGCCCCAGATCCTGCTGCCAAAGTCTCATCAGGCATTTATTCTAACAACCAAAAGGTATCCGTATTACTTCATAGACAATCTGGATCAGCAAATACATACCTCTCATTAGAGAAATTTAAGAATACTGACTGGAAAATAAGACATATTTTTTTCTCATTTCTTAGCTTCTTGCCCATCAGAGGGGTTTTTTTCACCATATTGGTAGTTTTCCAATTGGTGATCTGTTCAATACATTTAGAAAAGGTTTTTCATTGTTTTATTTTTTCTTCTTGAAAAGTTCGCATCGGCTGAATTTCACAATTCTGAAGTTTTTTGAGAATTTTATTTGCTTACAAAGTTGCTTTCTTCATGTCATTTTTTCTTACCTTTCACTGCTCTCCTCAAATCGTTCAGCTGCAATAACAGGTTATACTTGACCATAACCCAGAAAAGCACACACCACAAAACCTTACAGACTCTATTTGCCTTCTGCATTCACCTTGAACCACTGTCCCCCCCACAACTGGAGCTTCCCTCTATGCCTACGCAATCCTTTACCAACCAATTCTCCTCAACTAACTCATGTCTTCACATTTGATAGACTATTTATACTTCTTTGCCTACAGGTGAATGACATGGTCAGTTTAGTAACTCAGTACTTAATCTGCCTTACAGCACCACAGGCTGAGTAGACTATTAGTAGCCATGCTTTTGCATGCATAGTTATATAGATATTAAGCTCTCTAAACGGACGCAACATTACAGACAAAAGCACGCATTATGGGATGCTATTGCAGAAAGACTTACAAGAACAGGCTTCCTCCCCGGAGACCCATGAAGCAGATGGAGAGAACAATAAGAGCAACCAGGGCAGCCAGCTGTAAGAGGTGAAGGGAGAAAACTATAATTAGCTGCTTTGAGGGTACCTCCAGGTATTACCACCAAATTTAAAAGGCTAGCACTAGAAAAGGCCATGCTGAAGGAACATTCCTGTAGGAGATTAGCTTTACATTACTAAGTTAGCATGAAATAAAAATAAGGAAGAAATGCTTGTCAAGAGGAGAGAAGAGTGCAGGACTAAGTCTGAATATCATTACACATCCTAAAAAAGTGGTAGTACTGGTTTTCAGGATTTACGAAGGTGAAGAGGAGACATAGCAGCAAATTCTGTAGATTGCTTTGGTTATGATTACCTGCGCTATGATCTGATTGTTTTCTGTTATTTTTTGTTATGGTTGTTTAGATACTCAAATCTGACTCACACTTCTGGGAAATGGTGTGTGGCAAAACCAGTGGCACCACTTCTGCCTACTGCTTTTTATGAGAAGCCTTTTTCTGTAGGCATGTTCTGAGAATATCTATCAGGAGGGTGAACTGATCACCTGTAGTTTGGCAGCGACTCTCATGTCTATTACTATATCTCCTTAGACTTCATACCCCCAATAAATAAACAGAGAACATGGTGAAACCACAGACCTTTGAAATGTCTGTGTCCCTACAGCAAGGTCACAACCAAGTGCTAGTTTTGAATATCTACAATTGGAACTTGTGGTGGCATTCCTGTTGGGGATCTGGCTCAAAAACTATTTTGTGGCCTGAGAAACTCAAAGATCAAGGGGTGGCCGGTACACAGGGATTTTTGCAGTTAAAACCAGCAAAATCAAATCTATCTCTGTGAATCGTATGATTTATCAAGTGGCAGTTTCCTCCAGGTCATGAATAAGGGTGTTAAACAGGACAGCGCCCAGATACAGGAAAAGCACCTGATATTCCTTCCCATTTTTGCCATTAATGAGAAAGGGGAAGGAAGCCATGGTTTGGCACACCTGACATAATTACCAGCCATCAGAAAAGACTGGAGATATCGCAGGTGGGCATTTACAAAGAGCTTTACAGCCCCCAGGAGTGACTTTGACCCACAGCAGTGTCCCTAGAACTGCCTTGCACTCACTGATCTCTGTTCTGCTTCCGGCTGCATGCCACAGGTGAACTCTCCCTAGAAGACTCCTTTACTGACAGAGCCAGTTTAGTGGTCCAAGAGTGGAGATGAAGCCTGCAGAGGTGGTACACTCAGGATATACTTCATACTGCCTCCTGTTCCTACTGCAATATCTTCCCAGCTCATCCATGCTGAACTGCTCTATCATGAGGGCTTTTCTGGAAGGGAAAGGTTTTTTCAAGCAGACACGGGACTCTCATTCTCACAATCCTCTTCCTTTTCTTTATGAATGCAAGGACAGTGATTTGCAACCACAAGAGCACAGAAGAAAAACCCATTTCTGGCCCAGACCCGTTCCCACTCAAGTTCTGTCACTGCACATCCTCTGGGTATCTGGCTGAAGCAGTCTAATGCAATGAAAAAGGTTATTGGCTTTATGTTTTAATTTAGCCTTCTCATATATCTTCTATGTAGCCACAAAAGCGCCTTTTTCATTTTTAAATCAGGTAGAAAATCACCATCATGACTCCAGTGTAAAGGGTGAAATATCAAAAATATCAGTATCCACCTAAGTAATTTTTAATGAATTGAGTCCTTTGTCCAACAGTAAATGAACTTGTCCCTTTGGCGGAGTAATACAATCTAATCTGTTCTTATTTTTGGATTAATTTCAAAAACTGTCTCTCTGCATTTGAGAGCTTTCTCTTATCCTTCTATGTGCAAGTTTTCTTTCTTAAAATAAACTTTAAACCCTATTTTTACCTTCTTTTCTAATTTCCGCTTGGGGGAAGATTTCATATTCTAAAAGGCCTAGAGCTAAACCGAAAAATCTTTGCCAATGTGTGGTTTCATTTGCATTTACCTTGCAGGAATATAAATGGTTTATTTCTTGTCCTGGTTTGAAGTACACAGGCTCTGAAGCACTCGATCTGTGGGTTCTACTCTGATACACACTTTTTTTATCAGATGGACCATGCCATCCTTTTACCCTGTAGACCTTCAGGAAAGTAGAAAAAAAGACATCGGTGTTGCAACATTCTTCCAAAAAATACTTAGTGTGTACCCTTGGTTTCTACACATTTTTCATCTGGAAAGCTTGGGCTCCCCTTTTTCATTATATATAACAGCTCAAATAATGAACACAAATAAGTACGTATTCTATGCATTAAATTATACCAGTCATAAAAGTCTTTAAATAAAAGGCAAAATATATTTTTAAGTCTGTCTACTCTCATGAACCTTCTTATTTTTCCTGTCACATCACAGGTCATGACAAATTCCTTTATCTTCTTTTCATGATACGCAGCTATTTCTGGTTTTGTTCACCCACTGCCAGACTCTGATCTCAGTAACATTGGTGTAATTCCAGTGTAACTCCAGAGTGGCCCCCAGTGTCTGGATGAAAGTCTGATACTCTTGGTTCGATCCAGATAAAACAGTAGTAATGCTTGCTGGCAGAAGGCAGCATTTTTGGGGATTTGACAAGGGCTGCGACCAGACTTCAGACTGAGGGCAAACATGTATATCTATCTGTTGTCAAGACAATCTGCAGTCCCAGGGTCTGTTGGGTTTGGCTGTGGAGGGTCTGCTCTCGGTCCCCTGGGTGGGATTGACGGGCTACGTTCTCAGGATCCTGCACTCCGGCTTTCATTCCCAGTGCTGTCTACTGCCACGGGACCGGCGCCAGCCCCAGTGCACCATGCGAGAGCTCTCTGGGCCAGCTTCTTTCTCCTTGGCACGAGCCCTGTCCTACCCTCGGGCAGTCATCTCTTTCAGACAGTGCTCTGCTGTGGGTTGAAGAGACAGACTGTGCCCTGCAGAAGATGGAGGCTTTTTCGGGGTGTTGCAAGACATCGTAGCATAGACGTACAAACTCCCATTCAAGCTATTTAATTATCATCTTAGTCACACCCACTACAGAAAGTGTGAGAACTTTTTTAAGAGAGTGTAATGCATTACAGTATTACATACATTAAACAGCACGTACATTAACTCTAAACTATATCTTTGTGAGCTTTCTGACTCACTGATGACACCATCCCATCAGGGTCTATGGAGGCCAAAAGAAACAAAAACAGTTGTGCTCTGACAGAGCATCTCGCTCTTCAAGGAAGGAGCTACTGCTGGAAAAGACCATCTCATTCTTTTTTCTGAGTGGCTGAATGGACTCCTAACTAGTGAAGGCATTTGAGCTACTTGAGTTACTAGTATGTCTATGACAAATAAAATCAATATTAGAATAATTATATTACCATAACCCAAGAACTTCCTGAATCTATGGGCTGGTGAAGGAAATCCCAGGACGCTCCTCGCAAGTTATCCACATGACTGTCATTTCTATTTTGGTGCATGCCACCATAGTGCACAGTAATAGCTGACAAGCCCTGCCTGCTCTGGCAAACCTCAGAGGGTGGTATTTCTTACCGTGCTCAGTGGGCCCATAAATCACCTGGGAATTGCACCCCTTGCGTGTTTCATCTCTTCGTCTACAACACCATTCTGTGAATCAAAGGCCTGACACAAACATATTCCGACAAGTATGAATGGGAATGGCAAACTTCACAGGAATGCCCCAAACTCCTGGACAGGGTCTGAATTCAATATATTAGTGAGAGATTGTCCTGTAATCCTCACGCCAGAAACCATCTGCTCACATGCTAAACAAAAGTTGCGGGATTATGACAGCAGCAAATTCAAAATATCATCAAGTTTGAAGACAGTCAAACTATATGTGTCCTCCTGCTTGCACTGATTATTGCTTGAATATCTATCAAATTACAGTCAGTGATCAAAAGACACCCAGTGCAACAGTTTTTATTTCTATTGTCCTTCAAAAAGCGTGATGGACTCTTAAAACCAGAATTGCACACGTGGCTTGTTACTGGATCCCTTGCTGCTCCTCTGCAAACGGACATCAGTCTGGGAAAATGCCTCCCATTTCTGCTGGCTTTGGAGCTCTTAACCTCTTTGTATGGATACTGGTCTGGTTGCTGCAGCTGGCTGGATTAGGCTCTTGCAATGTGCTCCATACCTTCAATCACTCCACAAGCCTGACTGAGGTCAGTAGATGACAGCCCAGTTCAGCTTGCAGTGGAAGTCACTGGTGTGACTTCCCACCCAGTGTAAACACACCCAGTGTTTAACTTCTGCTTTGATTGCCTGACATCCAGAGACAACATAAACTGCAGTTTTGTTCTTTAGAAGCTGGACGGCTTGGACTCTGGTTACATCTTCTGCTGAGGTGCCACCACTGCACTGGTCAGTGTGGCCACAGGAGCTGAAGTCCCTGCAGTTTAAAATGAAGTGACTTCCCATCATGATGTTGTGGTGGCCCCTTGGCTTTGCAATTTATTCCACTTGTTCAAATTGCAATATCTTGTATCTGTTCACTTTGAAGTCAAATTTCGTTTACAGGAACAGCAAATACAAGACAGGGGCTGCTATTTATGCCTCACAAATGAGGTACTGTAGAGCTGATTTTATTTCTATAGGAGGTATATGCGAAGACCTCTGGTTTACTTTTCCTGTACCATGTTTTCACAGTAGTGTACTTGAAAAAACAAAACAAAACAAAAAGCCAGGCACTTTTAAAATGCTTGTAGCAGTTACAAATCAACATCATAAATGGCAGTGGTGTCTGCACACACACGCTGCAGACAGGAGCACTGGGCACAGCTCCTGGTTCAGCTGCAGCCCGCAGCACGACTGCACGCCCACTCTCACCCTGCCCATCTCCCTGCACACCTTCTCTCAGGGCCCGGGCAGGCAGAGACAGCTTCTCTCCTCCGGCATAAATACACCTTCAGACTCCCAGAGGAGTCTGCCAAGGGCTGATTCAAGTGGTGTAGGGGGAAGAAGGATAACGTACCCACACAATTGCTGCAATCTGGTAGCCCGACTCCTGATCTGCACTGTTCTTCCAATTATTACCCAACAGGATCAAATGCTCATTACACCCTCCTCTTTTTCTCTGTCCCAATTCAGGAAATCATATCTATTTAGCACAACATTAGCATGCAAACTCAAGTGTCATTAGAGCTATATAAGTAAGGCTGAAGGTGGATACGTAGGTACCCAAGTAGCTGGGAGGAGGTGTGATGATGATACAGAAGAGCGAGTTACTTAGATTCAATCTGAAGTGGAGAGGGCAAAATAGCCTAAGAATTGAAAACAGTCTTTGGAAATAGCATGTAAAAAAGTCCAACTTTACTCCAAAAAAATCAAACTACTTTATGGCCGGTTAGCAAAAGAGGAACCATCTGTGAGGCAGAAATGAAGATATGATTAACCCAAAACGTTGCTCATGTAAGAAGGTACTACTTAAGGTTCAAGCAGTCCCAAGATAACCTATGAAGAATGTCAGAGGACTGAATTAATCTCACTTCATTTTAGCTACTGAAAAGTTAAACGTCTGGTCTCAGCTGCACAATGAGGCTCTCTATAGCCAAAGGGAAGACACAAAGAAACCTCCAGCCCTGTGTCCTCCCACTGCTCTCACCTGCCCGCCTGGAAAGGATTGGGTTGCCTCTGTAGATACCTATTTCCCTCCATCGGTTAGAGAAGCCACAGGACACCTGGATGCTGAATTTTTGGGTCAATCGGGTTCAGGCAGGTGAACCATGGGGTAAGGGGTGAATTAAGCTGTGCTGCTGGGAGCAGGCAGCCCTGGCTGTGCCCGCAGCTCACCATCAGCCCAGCTCCTCCCAGACAGCCCAAAGCAAGGGGACAACCCCCCAGACCTCTGGGCTAGCAGATTTTGACGGAGCAGGGAATGACTTCAAGCACTGCCAAGCAGCCGCAGCCAAAGTGATTCCAAAAGTACAACTGAATGGAATGGGGATTTTTACCTGTAGCTCCTGTAGCAGGAGCACATTTCCAGTTATAACACACTCTCTTGATGCCTGCATACATTCAGCATATTTTTTCCCACAGCGCAGTTTGATCATCACCTTATCACCATAAAATTTAAGCAGCCACAATCCCTTCCCAGCATAACACCCAAGTGAACTTCAGCCTGCCTCTCTGCATTCACAGGCAATCAGAAACAAATTCTCCCCCGTTTTGCTTTCTGCCCAAAACCAGATAAACATTAGTATGAGAGATGGCATATTTTTGTTAAGTAGTCCACTGCTTTGCCACTGAACAGAGTAATGAGAGTAGCCTTGCCTGAAGGCTCTCTGACTTTGCGCATTCTAATCAAGAATAGAGGTCAATGATGAAAAATTAAAGTTCTTATTTTTCCAGAGCATGTAATTTATCTCATAATTTAATCAAGACCAACATGCTGCTTTTTATTACATACCCTATCATTTGTCATAGAAGGGCCAAATTTCCATTAGTATTTGAGTGACTGAAGGCTGTCGGGCCCTCAGTAGATTTTCAAAACCATTTAATGCTTTTGAAAACACCATCAAATCTGTTCAAGCCCGTAGACATCCATTCAAAATCAGGACCAAACCTCCTAAAACAAAAATCAAAGGTAAAGTTAGTTACAGAGTATCAAATCAGGAAAGAAGCAAATGTGAAATGCATGAATTAAAGGAAGGAACAGAAAACCAGGGCTGCAGCCAAAACAGAAAGAAACAAGTGTGTATAAAGAAAGGAAATCAAATGCACCCCTTTGTCAGACAAAATCATACAGTTGCTTTCATTCCCTGTAATTACCTCTGTGGATCCAGCCCTTCCTGGCTTCTCCCACACAGACAACCAGAGGTCCTGTGCTCTTTTCTTACATTGCTTCCAGGGGGGAAAGGGACTGGAAAACTGCTATGTCTGGCTTTCTGAGGCTCTTAGGTAGCTGTCTGCAAAGAA
The DNA here is from genome assembly GCA_013398915.1 of Dromas ardeola. Taxonomy (NCBI): domain Eukaryota; kingdom Metazoa; phylum Chordata; class Aves; order Charadriiformes; family Dromadidae; genus Dromas; species Dromas ardeola. The sequence continues at coordinate 9,667 of VYZM01001194.1, read as the reverse complement.
GTTGTGCCACCGGCACATCACATCCTACACATCATTACTCAGTGGCTCTACTCAGTGTACATTTTTGGAGTCACACCAGTCAGGAGGCCCAGGGTCAGAATTACACCTTAATTCTCATAGTAGTTACGTTGCAGCTAACTGGAAGATATTTTGCAGACTTCAAGGAGATAACTGAAAATGCCAGGAGGTAGCACAATGCAGTGCCTGCTAATGTTTGAGGGGTTTGTTTTTTTTCCTCCAAGACCCATTTCACTGCAGTAGAAATGAGTAGTACCATGATGTGCTGCAGGTAATGGCAAGGCTTTGGCAGCATGTCTTTCAGTGGTCCCATGGCGGCTTTTGCTCTCAAATAGGTGCTGTGGTCATGGCCTCACTGGTCCATGTGCTTCCCACTGAAGTCGGCCAGGGAACCCCCATTGCAGGCTCACAGCTGGCAAGATGAGTCCTTCAGCAAAACAAGCAACATGTCATCGGCATCCCTGCTCATACTCCTATTCTCCATGGATGCACAGGACTGCAAATGAAGCATGAAGGTACACAGGCGCCCAGTGGGAAGGCAGCATTATTTTAAGGGAGACTGTATTTCTACATTTTTGTTCTTTCTTCCCAAAGAGCAGTAAACTGACCCTGTGTTGCGTGAAAGGGGCAGAGCAGTTTTGGCAGAAAATAACCCTGGTATCCCTTGCAAAGACTGCATGAAGCAGAATGAATCGGGAAAGTCTGCAAAAGCAGCCAGGCTCTACTAATGTCCATGAGCTAAGAAGCAACACTGGGAAACAGGCTAACAGAAAGTTGTTTACTTATCAATGAGGCTTTTGTCAAAGAGGTTTGTCTAGTAGACTCACATCTCCCAAGACAGGGGGGTGACAAGCTTTGGCTGCTGTGCTGGAAGTTTACATAAACAACTGTCTCCATCAGGCAGCTGCTTATTTGTATTCTCCCACCCATGCCTTTTGTGTCACCAGTAAATCTCTTCCATATTAAAGGAGAGGACTGTGGACTTTAGTCCCAGGTGTCCTAGACATACCCTTCAGTCTGCACAGATCACTGCAGTTAACACAAGGTCCTGCATGTCCATGCCTATCCAGCCTGCAGGCTCACGTAGTCCATCTCCCTGGCATTAACAGTTATTTTGTTGGTGGCCACGGGTCTTGTGAGCCCTTCATCGCATCCCCTACCCCTTCTGAAGGGGTGCCATCTCCTCTGCTTTGTGCCCCAAGAAAAGGGGACAGGACAACATGATTTCCACTCGGCTACTGCACCAGGAGAAGTCCCTTAGAAGGTCCTTGGGGCCTTGAGGTGGGGTTTCTTCAGCCTGAGGATGAGAAGGCTGCCCATCTGGTGGAAATGAAGCCAGACCCTCCACAGCAGCACACAAAGAACAGCAACAGATCAAGAAGCGCTGTCAGAGAGACAGATGTTCCTCTGGAGAAGCAGAAGACCACAGATCTGCCAGGAAGAAGTGCTGGCTTTCAGCATTAGGGCCCCTTCTAGTTGCTTCATTAGTCCTTTTCAAGATTGGGCAATAAAAAATAAAAAAAAAAAAAACAACAATAAATACTGAATGTTAATGAAGGCAGGCTTTATTACTTTTTCTCTATTACTCTCTTTTGGTCTACTTAAGTCAACCTTAGACATTCTTTTCAAGTAACCAGCACACAAAAAAAATGAGCCTATATTAATTTGATATTTGCTTTATAATTAATCAGAACTGTGTCTACAAAAATCTTGACATTTCTATAAAAGGTCATTTTACCAACTCAGTTGAATTGCATATTTGGATGTAATACATGGTTACCTTAATCAAAGCCTATCTAAACTACCTAAGTTGTCTTAATTGGCACATATTCCTTTCATTAACAGATGGAAAAACCTCTGTAAGCAAACACAAGCTATCAAAGATATCCAAGTGCCTTTCTCCTTCTGTCACTTTAAGAAGTGTAGACCCAGCCAGGGGCCTTGTAAACCATAGGAATAACCAAATTAGTGTTTTACAAAATTGGTATTCAGATTTTAATAAAGCTACTTCTAAGATATTTGTGAAAATAGAAAAGCTTTGTTGAGCTGGTCTTTAAAACTTTCAACCCAAGAAACACTAATACATATGAAAGCGATTTTTTCTGTTAGCTAGCAACCTCTCTCCTTTAGTGTGAGGACTTGGATGAAGTCTGTATGACTATGAGTGTGGTTACACTAAGATGGATAGTATAACCACATATACCAGGGTGCATAGCTGAGAGGTACCCCCAGCTCTGCAGGTGGAAAGGCAGGACCCATGCGGGGGTGTTTTTTTGAGATTTAGGACTGGAGATCACCCTGCCATTATTTTTTCCTAAAATATAATCCAACCTGCATCACCTGGAAGAAAGACCTTTAACTAACGTTTTTAGGAGGCCAAGCAGAAAAAGAAGGCAGAAGTGGAGAGTCCAGCAGCATTTTAATCTTGAGGAGGAGAAAGCTGTGGGCACAGAGCAGGAAGACCACACAAGGCAGAGAAGAATGAACGTACAAATGTTAGCATCCATCCACTGCCTTCATCAGGCAGTGCCAATGTGGCTGAGGTGTGATACACCCAAGGTATCCAACTTGCCGGTGCTCTCAGCATCATGGATTTTCTCTCAGCTGCAAGAAGGAGCCAGGCCTGTTCGGCACCAAGGAACATCTGCTGCTTCCCAGTCTGTTTCTCCACATCCTATTGTCTGCCAAAAGGGACAAGCTGTTTTTTGTGGGCTGGGTGTGACACCCCAGTTGTGACTAAGAGCCTCAGTCTTGAGTCTGACAGGATCAGCTACCTCCAACTCATACAATTTCACCTCAAAACACTGGAGGACAAAACAAGTTGAGAAAGGGGCCTTTTCCCACCAAGGCACTGTGCAGTTTATTAAGTGCATGATGGGCTTTTTTTACATCTCACCTTGGCTAGTTCACAGGTCTTACAGCAAGGTAAGTCAGAAGCTAGCAAGTAGGCATCAGAAGGAGAGTCACTAACCATGATGGTGGCAGAAATCTCAGGTTCATGTGTTGAGGCATGGGTTCTGCTGGTACAAAGGCTTCTGAAAAAAAAACAAAAACAAAAACAAAAACAAAAACAAAATGTGTGTATTTCCAGAGACAAGAACGCAACAAAACTCTGCTTAAACAAAAGACTCTTCTGACACCCAACAGACTTCCTAAGAGGTCACCTAAAGAAGCGGTTTCTGAAGGGCATGTGCCATCTTTCTTCTTCTTTTTTAGTTAGACTGTTCAACACGTCCACCATTCGTTCCCTGAGCTAGCTAGTGTGGGGATGTATTTCCCTGATATTCTAGGGATGAGTTAGATAGGATTGGCATTATTGGGACTTCCAGGCTAAGAGCCACCGCCATCAGTGAGGGCTTTGCTGCACAGGGCTGGACTGTTGACTTGGATCCATGGTAAGCTGCATCATGAAACAACAAATCACCTGCACTGCATCTCCAGAAGTTTTGCATAAACAGAAAGAGTTTTCTCTCTTCGCCTTCTTCCAATACATTGATGACTTTTATGTGAGCGTGTAACCAGATCTGCGTGAAATGATTGGTAATAGCAGCCCAGAGTAACGGGGGGAAAAACAGCTTTTATTCTCTTGCATAAAATGTCAAAACATGGATCAGACTGGCTGAACATCCAGAAATTCTTTCCATCCGATCATTGGATTTGCCAGCCATTCTAGGATGTCTTTTTCAAAAAATGAAGACGACTTACGAAATTGTCTAGCTTGAGTAAAGACAGATACTGTTTCCAATAGGAGGGATGAGTTTATTTTGGAGGTTTAGATTATCTGTTTTTAAAGTCTTTTATTTAGGGATTGCTTTTCATTCCAAAATAGTCAAAGATGCTTTATGTCATAGCAAAAGGTCCCTAAAATTGTCTTTTTTGTTTGTTTAAATGAGACATTATCTTATTCTTAGCATTTAATGTAATCCTTTTGGAGTCCATTAGATCTTGTCCAAGTTGCTGATCATGTAAAATTCCAAAATATTTAAACAGAGGCCAGCAACAGCACAAGGATTAATAAACAAAATATGACTGGCCAGTTTTATGGGCAAAGCAAAGTCCCCATTTGGGTATTTCTTTTTCTTATGTAGGCAAAAGGAGGGGGGAAAGAAGTTGATGATCCTTGCAGAGGGTAACTAGTGAAATTATAACTTTCATGGTAAACGGCTCTTTAGCGATGAAACTGAGAGGGAGAAAAACAAGTGATGTACAAAGATTTACCGAAGCCTTTCTGTTCAGGGCTTGTGTGTGTGTGGCAATCAGAATGGAAACTGATAGGTATGACTACTTAATAAACTTGACGTTCTGTATAGCAGCTACAGATGGTGGTGACAAAATTCTGTCAGATTTCTCTGCTCTGTATGCACACTCAGCAAAACCTCAGAAAAAAAAAAACAACAAACACAAAAGACCATTTGGAGAGTCTGTGCTGTGTGTGCTTAGCAAATTTGAAGCTTGAACAGTTAGAGTTGTGGCCAATGAGAATAAAAGCTGTTGCATATATATACATGCTGCACATACATGCTGCACTGAATGAGCAAAAAATATCTGCCATCTGGAGAAGTCATAGATGGAAACTGTTTTTGTGCTGAAACTGCCATAAAATAGGAAATCTGACATTAATTTTCCTACCTTTGGCAGTGGAGTTTGTCAATGTGTCCTTTGTTGGGAATGCGTTCTTAGCGTCAAGAAGACACCCAACCTTCAAAGCCCTTGACTTCTTGAAGTTATTGCCTCTCAGATGAAAGCAGAGCACATCTGAGCGCGTGTGCTCTGCTGAATGCAACCAAACAGCCCAGCTTGAACCCAGAGGAAAACCGCAGTCCTCCGAAGCAGGCACCAAACCCTCAGACTAGTTCCTCTGGCTAAACCAAACCTGTCCTTCCACTTCACTGTGCCCATCACCTTGTAGTGCTCACCAGGATCACATCAATGTTTAAAACCATCAGTCATCACCACGCAGGACATCTTATTTAGCAGCACCTCTGCACTGGGTCCATCACTGCTTGATTTCAGTGGGGACACATGGTTGAACTCAGCCTGGGTTGCCACCGGTGTGGCAGAGGTGCAGTTCCTGTAGTGGCAGTGCACACACACCTGTCTCACCCTCGTGAGAGACTGGATCTCTGTATCAAGCAGCTCAGGAACTGAACTGCTTTTGGCCTGAGACTCCTGTTTTTGGGGGCAATACCCTACTTCATGGTGGGCTGCACCAACCAACCTCTGAATCCTGCCAGACTTCAAAGCTCTTGGGAGCCAAGGCTGGACCAGCTGAGAAGCCTGGCAAGTGGGAGGAAGCATCACTTCTTTGTCAGCCTAGCTAGAGGCTTCAAGCAAGGACAGGAGAAAACACCACAATGGGAGCACGGGAGAGGCCAAATGTCAAGAATGTCATGCTTTTAGATTCACTGGAGAAGGAAGATGCCTAATACCAAATAAGGGTATTTCTTTTTGCTAGGTTACTCTTTGTGGGTTTGTAACAAACTTTTTGTGTAACAGGAATGTTAGTGCAGATAGTGTATATAGCTTATAGTATATCAGATGGGCCATGATTTTCCCTTGTCCCCTGCTTTCACAGATGTGGTTTGGGGCCTGAGGATAAAAAGTCAATCCCGCGAATGTAGCAGTAGCTGATTTTATTCAGTCCTTCCCAAGAAAGCCAGGTAGCCGCTTCAACCAGACTATATTTTATCACAGGACAGATTTACAAAGGAAAGGTTTACCTCAAATGACCTTAGACTAAAGATGTAACCCGCTCCCCTCTGTCCTTCAGCTTTGTAGCAGCAGATTTCTATATGAGTAAACACGCCAAGATCCAGGTGAGAATGATTATAGAGAATGATTTCAGAGCGTTACAGGACACTGCTTTGTGCGTAGAGACTATCTAACCTGAGTACTTGAAAAAGACTTATGTTTCTAAGATTTAGTATTAGCAGCTTTTCCATAGGAAAGGTGATATTTCAATTGGCAATTTCCAGTTGCAAATAAAATACTACAGCTGGAAAAATATACATACTGGAATTCACAAAATTCCCATGAAAACGAGAGAGGAAGTCTTCTCCTAGTTCGAAGTTGTATGTGGAAAAGACATTAGATACTGTCATAATCTGAATTGAAGCCCGATATCTTTACCCTGTGATTAATGTGGAAAAACAGTGACTTAACGGGTAAAAATAATGTCTATACGAGCAGTCTTCAGCTTTTTATTTCAGCTTCTCAGAATGTGGAACTTTACGTACTGCAGTGGAGCACATCACTGGAAAATTCAGCCTAGAAATGCTACTGTTTAAAAGAGACTATCCTAGGGAAACACATAAAATCTGCTTGCTTTTTTTTTTCTTCCTTTCTTCATCGCAGGATTTTAAGGTCACTGAAATCACAAGGACAGAGAGATAACACAGAATCTTTTGGGCATGGTTAAGATTCAGATATTTAGATAAATCTTAGATAACGATTCAGAGTTTGAGATGGCAAGCCAAATCCAAACATTCTCCCATCCATCCATGAGGCAGGTGAGGGTCAGTATCTCACCCAATAAGTCACCAGAAGAAAGTACATGGATTCACCTACTGCTTTGATTTTATTTCCCAACAATCTCAGAAGAAATGCCAGATGTTCTGATCTCACGTAAGGGAGTATGCGCTCTATACCGTGCAAACATTGCAAGTAAGAGCTGGACTCTAGCCAGCAATCCTAGTTAGTAACCAACAGTCAAAACCAATTGAATTCAGTAGGTTTTTGGGTCACACGTTTGGATCCTGTGGATTCTGTCAACTCCTGGTTAGCAAAAGCAATGCATACTACTCTGGGGGCTAGAACACAAAACTACTGTGGCAACTAAACAGAGAAAATTGTGCACTGAACAAACTGAGATCTGGAATGCGGGGCTGCTGGCAGGCTTTTTTTTTTTTTTTTTTTGTCACGATAGAAACTGTGGGCATCTAGTAAGTTCTCCTCACTTTTCAGAAAATGGAGGTTGCTTTTAGAGATATTCTAATTTCTCATCAACGTGCTATTGTTACTTGCTATTTCTAGGCAATTCTACAACCATGTATGATTCAGTTACAGAATGAAATATTGGCCTCAGTGCAAATTTCAGTTTTGTGCTTATTATCTTTCATATTTCTCGCTGCTTATACTTACAGTTCTTAGTGATGCTCAGTTTTTCACAATTTCATATGTAACACCACCTGCAGCCATTATCAGTTTAGCAGTAAGACCTCAGGATTATCACAGAATCATAGAATGGTTAGAGTTGGAAGGGACCTTAAAGATCATCTAGTTCCAACCCCCCTGCCATGGGCAGGGACACCTCCCACTAGACCAGGTTGCTCAAAGCCCCATCCAGCCTGGCCTTGAACACCCCCAGGGATGGGGCACCCACAACTTCTCTGGGCAACCTGTTCCAGTGTCTCACCACCCTCACAGTAAAGAATTTCTGCCTAATAGCTAATCTAAATCTCCCCTCTTTCAGTTTAAAACCGTTACCCCTCATTCTATCACACCGCTCCCTGATAAAGAGTCCCTCCCCACCTTTCCTGTAGGCCCCTTTTAGGCACTGGAAAGCCACTACAAGGTCTCCCTGAAGCCTTCTCTTCTCCAGGATGGACAACGCCAATTCTCTCAGTGTGTCTTCATAGGAGAGATGCTCCATCCCTCTGATTGTCTTCATGGCACTCCTCTGGACTCGCTCCAACAACTCTATGTCTTTCTTATGTTGGGTCTCCAGAGCAGGACACACTACTCCAGGCAGAGTTTCACCAGAGCAGAGTAAAGGGGTAGAATCACCTCTCTCAACCTGCTGGGCTTATGTTGAGCTTCTCATCAACAAACACCCCCAAGTCCTCCTCCTCAGGGCTGCTCTCAAGCCATTCTCCCCCACAGCCTGTATTTGTGCTTAGGATTGCCCCGACCCACAGGCAGGACCTTGCTCTTGGCCTTGTTGAATTTCATGAGTTTCGCATGGGCCCACCTCTCAAGCCCGTCAAGGTCCCGCTGGATGGCATCCCTTCCCTCTAGTGCGTCAACTGCTCCACACAGCTTGCTGTTGTCAGCAAACTTGCTGACAGTGCGCTCAATCTCACCATCCATATCGCCAACAAAGATGGTAAATGGCACTGGTCCCAACACCATCCTCTGAGGAAAGCCACTTGTCATTGGTTGCCACTTGGACATTGAGCCGTTGACTGCATCTCTTTGAGTGTGACCATCCAGCCAATTCCTTATCCACCGAGTGGTCCATCCATCAAATCTATGTCTCTCCAATTTAGAGACAAAGATGTCATGCGGGACAGTGTCAAATGCTTTGCACAAGTCCAGGTAGATGATGTCAGTTGCCTGCCACAACTTCTCAGATATGATGGATAGTGCCTTAGCAACTTCATCCACCAATTCCCTCAGGACCTACATATGAATCTCATCAGGGCCTACGGACTTATGCACCTTCAGGTTATCATATCATTATTATAGCATATCATTATTATATTATATCATTATTATATCATACTGTCCAGTATACTCAGATGGCTAAAGGAAGTTTTCATTGTGAAGAAATGAATTTGCTGGATAGCACATGCAATTCCAGATGTGACAAATTCTGGCGCTCAGACTACCTGACACGAAGTACAGCAAACCGTTAATAGATTTTGCCGAGTAATCAGCTTGAAATGGAGTAGGGTATTTAAGCCATCCTTAATTGTAGAAACTGCAGACAAGTGGGCATCTCCCAAAGGTTTTTTGTGAGGGTTTTTGGTGTCTCATGACCTATTGAATTTTGCATTTGTATTGCCTTGAGTGAACTTCTCTGGTTCTCATTACAATTTATGTATAACCCACACTGTTTGCAGCCAAGGCCTAAAGATGAGAACAAATGTCTGAGGAGTTAAAAGTGGCGAAGGGTAATCTGACCCCAGAGGCTAACAAGAGGAAAGTGACTGGGAACAGGACTGGTTCAGGTAAAATCTGAACTGCCACCCATTAACCAGGCCAAAGGAAAGGGGTCGCTAAAAGACAGTTTCCATCAAGCCTGCTAGAAAAAGGACAAGACTACACATGCCACATGATCAGGATAGGCTCTCAAAATTAGACCTGTATCAATAAAAACCTGTCTATTCCCTCATCCTGTTTTCTACTCCCTCTGCTAAAGCCAGTGTCATCTGCGAAGAGCTCCCAGATCTTGAAAAGAGCTTTTATGGGAGTGAATTGTCCACCCAACAGTTTCCATCCTTTAGTCCTGCTCTGCCTGGCCATGGGACTCTGCTGCCCTATTTTTTTTTAATAGGTAGTTGGTTATTAGTTCTTAGAGTCAAAGGCCATGAGGCGAACAACAGATCAAATGTGTATCATCGCACATATCAGAAGTGAACTACTTATGCTCCAATGAATACCAGGTTTCAAACTCTGATCAAGCATCTAAGGAGGAGGCAAACAAAATACATTGAGTGAGCTCCCAGCATAGCTGGGGGTTAAAATACGATGTGAAATGCACAATTCCAGATGACTGTCTGCAGCACCCCATAAACTGCACCCACTCCTCCATGTAGCAGTCTGAATTTGTTGTTCGCAGGCTCCTAATCGTTTCTCTTCCTTCACAGTCTTTTTCAGCTACAAAGACCCTGAAACACAGAATAACAGTGCAAAAGTGAAAAAAAAA
>VYZM01001190.1:102101-140030 GCA_013398915.1 Dromas ardeola | reverse complement strand
ACCCCTACCATTCTGTGATTACAGTTGGCAAAAGGGGGAGAGGTAAATCCATGAATTTTGTCATTCTATGAAGTCAGAACATTCCATAGCACCCAACAGAACATTGTTCCTAGATTTCCCAGATTTAGATAAAATAGTGTCTTGAGGTGAAACCTACCTGAAAGCATGGTTCAGATAAAATGAGGTCTGCGTTGTATCTGCACAACTTGGATAAATTAGCTGATTCTGGCATGCACTGGAAAAACAAGGAAGCACAGGTAAGTGTCACGGGGGAGGACTACTTGAAAGTACATCTCGCCTGCTATAATTGTTCAGATATGCATGGGAAAAGATTTTAAAAAAGCACAAATGAACCACTAATAGACACTTTATGCCCTTGTAACATACTCTGGATGGGAAAGCAGAGAGTGATAATAGCTCAGGTAATAAATATTATTTAGCTTTAGATATGGAGAAAGTCAAAGACACCAGCATGGGGCTTCCTGACCAACAGGGCCACTGGTGGATTATGCCAACAGCCTAAACAGAAAGCCATAAATCACGATGAACAATAGCCCCTCAGTGGAAAAATAGCCACGGCTATCCAACAGCCGTCCAACACTGCTGAAGGTTGAGCCTGAGGTGGAGTCCCTACACAGGGAAACCAGACACTAGCCAGGACTCAGATGCGTTGATAAGTTGAGTGTCCCATTTCCCCAAGTCTGTGGTGCCAATAATAATGGGACTGGAGGAGCAGGGAGCTTGGTCTCTGTCATAGCGTCTTTAATATTAGTGCCCACATGTATGTGAAAGAACAGAGATCACTATCTACCTTCTGCACCAATCCTGCTTATAAAAAAAACCTCTATATTTTATGTCATATACAGAGCAGTATAATTCTGTTCTTGCAGCTTCCCGACCCTAAAATCACCAGTGAAAAACTGGAAAAAGCTTGTTGCCCAAACAGAACATTGAAAAGAGTCAAAGAAAGAGACCTGCACTTCTCAATTTCAGCTACAATCAATACTTCTGTGAAGCAATTCAGTGTTTCAAAGGCTTGTCACAAAGCTGCTAGAGCCACGTTAAAAGAAGTAAGCAGAGTGTGGCTGAACTCCTGGTCCTGAGCTTCCTTTTAGGTACATCTCAGTTCGGGAGTTAGAATGTGCAATCCTGCTCTAGATTAGAGAGAAGACTTTCTCACACCCACCCACCTTGTTTCACAGTAGTTTACTGGTTTTGAGAACTGACAAGGATATCAGTTCTATCTGGACAGATTTGCCCTTCCCAAGGGAGTATCTTAAACACTAGGCTAAATCAGACACTTTTAGCCACTTGGCAGTCACAACGACAAGATTCACAGGTCCAGATGAGAATGAACAATGACACAGTTCTCTGTGGTAAGGAGCTTGCCTTGGATGAAGAATTCCCAACAGTGTGCAATCTTTGTTTTAGTAATGTTAATAGAACATGCAGAAAGAGGTTCATAACATAAGTATCACTGCATAAACATCACTGAAAACAAGGGTAGTTTTTTTCCCCCATTTTACTTACTAAATATTTATTTCCAGAGTACAAAATGGAATCACTGATTAATTTTATTGAAAATTAATTTTATCCCAAGCAAATCAGATGGTCATTGAGACTACTTTTAATATTTTTTCCCAAAGATTTAAGGAGTCAGTACATCCTGACATACTCTATTCTCAATGAGTGAACTCTATGATTCCTGTATTGTGACTCAAGCGTGAGTTACTTACTTTTGACTGTTTCTTGGATCATTTCAATTATTAATTTCTAAAGAAATGTTGTTCTTCCAGGAAGATTTATGGAAGAGGTTAGTTGTTTTATTTCTCCTTCTGCAAAAAATATGCAAGAATCATATAAAGTATCAAAAGACAAGCTGTTAAAGGTTATATAAAGAGATATTCCTGTAGCTGGTAAACTCATGTATCAAGATTTCATTAGCTGTATAAGCATTAAACCTGGAATTGCTTTCCTACTAATTTCCATAAACATCACACTTCTTCCTGGGATCCAACATCAGAAGGTCAGCAGTGAGAAAGATGTCACAGGGATGACTCCATTTTTGGAGATCTAAATGACTTTAGCTACAGAAAGCTACTCTAAGCTGTATGCTAATATTACTAAACCAGGGTGACATTTTATAAATGAAATCTAAAAACATGCTTCAGTCACAGCTATGCTAAGTAAAGTAAAAATTATTTGTAAATAATATCTGCATAAACTGTATTTGAAAAAGGATCAGTGTCTGTACTAATTTGCTACTGTAATTAAATTATTTTTTCTTGAAAAACGACACCTAGGTTTAACTTCATTATCCACAACATAACTGTAACATAATCCTGACAGTTTATTAACATAGCATAACAGCATTCTTTGTTGATAATGATCACAAATGTACATAAATACAGAAAGCATGGGATTGAAAAAAGAAGGTATTGAGTTAACATGCCTTGTACTAAGGCTCTACCTAACCAACTGCCATGTTATTAGCAGAACAAGCATAATAATACCTTCAAACCATTTTCTCTCTTTCATTTTTCTCTTCCCACATACATGCACATTGCTAAGACAGACTTCAAATTATTTCCTCTGATTTGAATAAGTTAACACTGAATGACTCCCACACGTAACAGGGAATTTTGTAGCACATGGTCTGTGGTGTATCATCACTTTTTTAGACGAGGTCATTGTCTCCAGGAACAGACAGCAGATACCAAGCTCTTATTTCCTTCATTTGGGATAGAATATGAAGATTTTATATTTACACAAAATATATTCTGGTCAAGATATTTTAGCCCTCTAAGGGGAAGGTCTTGTTAGGACATTTAATGTCCCACCCTCTCAGTAGAAAATTACACTTGCTTGTTAGCTAAATTTTTGAAAGTAAAAGTATTATGAGAGAAATATGAAAATTTCATTTATGTTAGATAGTAACAATAAGGTTAATGCATAAACTACTTAATTAGAGTTTTAAAATTACATTAATAATAATGATACTGGTATGTGAACTGTGGTAAATCTCTTCGCCATATGATAAAAACGCACAATGGGCAACAATATAGTTGAAATATAGACGTGTCTATACAAATTCTGGTATAATCTAAAAATTTGGAACTGTGACGCAAAAATATTACCACAAGTCACCAAAGGCATTACACCTCATGAAAGACAGAATATATTTGTTGTGAGATAGTGACAATCTAGCAAGAATACAAACCAGCTTTTTGTCTGCATTGATTTTATTCGTCAGTTGGCAAAATCATTTGCAGAGCTATTGTGAAACATTTCCTGCAAAATTTAACAAATCTGTTACTGTTTTTGTGCTGATATAAGAAAAATGACTGCAGGGTGACACAACCCAAGCTCTCTATCACAACATATTTTTACCTGGTGAAAAAAATTTCACATTTCACTACGTGCAGAGGCTCCTCATTCCTTAAGAGATCTCTTTGAAGAGCTCCAAGAATTAGGCTGTTTCTCAGTCTCTCTCAAGCTGTAATGTTGCTATCTCACTAAATAAATAGAAAGCTAATGGTCAGCACCACTAATACTACTTATCAAGTCGACCTGTAATTATTGACAGCACCGCACTGAGTGTCTATGAGCAGCAAGCCATTCTGTTTCTGTCTGGTTACAATGACATCAGGTAACACTTGTATCAGCTGAAGGTGGTCTAATCTTTTTGATTTAATTTCTCAGACTATAAGAATGACTACTTGAAAGCCTAAAGTACACCTAAAGTTTTCCCTTTTCATTCTTTTTGACTTTAGGAGACACACTCCTTTAAATAGTTAAATTATCTTTTTCTTATTTTGCATCATTGAGAGGAGAATAATCCATAACTTCTCCTGCATATTGTATCTTGTCATTATCTGAGCAGAAAACTATGATTTCTGTACTCTTATAGGGCTTGTGTGTTAACTGTTAGTTCCTTACAGAATCTGTCTTGTATCTTATCTTCAATTTGCCACTTGAATGCTGACTTAAAAGGTGATTTAGGGGATTTTAAGTTCCTACTGAGAATGAACAAATCTCAGAAGCACTCAGTTGTTCTTCCATTGATCTCATTCATATTATTTTCTATGGTCCTTTATACAGTGCTTTCAAATCACTTCAGGTGGTAATCATACCCGGTGGACCTGTCCTCTGTGTATAAGCACCAAAGTTCTCAATATTTTTTGTGTTCTTCTGGTTAAGCAAATATTCCAATGGAGTTAAATTTCAAGTTAGTTGAATTTTCGCTAGGTTGCCTTATCAGTTCACATTAAAGTCATGCATATGACCAAGATGTTTATGAACTAGTCAATAATATCCATCTGAAATGTTAGTATTCAAGTGTATAAATGGAACTCAAAAGCATTTTTATTAAAATTGAAGCCTCTGAAAAGCACATCCTGATAGATACAGATAGAAGGGAAGGACTCTACTCTTTCACTGAGGGCTGGTTGATTTTATTTTTATTTGTAACTATGGGGCAACTCTTAACTTATAATCTATTGAGAGTACTAGATATATATGGAAAAAAAGTTCTGTAGGATTTGTTTTCCATGCTACACTAAAGCAATTGTTCAGAGGAATTGAGATAACTTATGAACAGAATGACAAGAGAGATTATCATGAATGTTAACAACACAACAATCAGCTGGCATTTTATTTCATGGAATTACTTGCTGAATCTGCGGACAATACAGCACTGGGAAGGACTACCTAGAATCAGTGTTAAATCTCTATTGCATTGATTTGCTTTCATGCTACAGCAAGTTCACTGACATTTGAAAAATTATGTCAGTGTAAAACTAGAGCAACAGAGCAATGTGTCAAGTTATAACTGGTATTCCAGTATTATTTTTTTGCTAGAATATTTACTGCAAAAACAAAGGAAGTATCTCTTCTTAGAGAGAAGGATTTGTTGCTAATGTGTTTCCTCTCAATCAGTTGAAGTGATTTAGTAAGCCTCCCTTAGAGAAGATAAGGAATCTGTAGTACATGATTCATCAGTGTGTACAAACAAATATAAACACATCCATGCATCTATTTTTTAAGTTCATTTCCCCTCCTACACTGTCCCAAACTGTTAGTTTGTGACTGTATGCAAAAACAAGAATGATCTACAGAGCAGGGAGATAAGATGTATAGATTCCAGCCGTCTAATGCATTCATACCTTGTCAGCAGATCCAGGATACTGCAAATGGTTCCTTTGCTGTCGTGGCTGGAAGGCAAAGAAGAAAGACAAGGAGGTACACTTACTTCAAGCAAAAGATACTACATAGTTAGCAACCCAAAAGATCAGAACAGACTTATACTGTTTCCTTTCAATACAGAGTTTACCCACAGGGACTTTACTGGATTAGTGGACATGTTGTTACTTAAAGCACTGGTAAGAAAACAGACAGGAAAAAGTGTGGGAATTATTTCATATTCACCAATTTTATTTTAGTCATATTTTGTATTACGGGTATGTACTGTAGATAGTGATGAGAGTGATTTTGTTTCAACCTGGTGCATCTCAGAGCAACAAACTAAGAAAATCTAATCTCAGTTTTGATTGTATGGTCAAATGGAAAATTCCTACGAAACACAGGATTCCATCCTTTCATTTATTTTAATTCCAGATGAAGAAGTGTGCACAGAATACTTAACAGTACAATGTTCATTAACTACTGTCCAGCTACTGAAATTTGGCATTAATTCATTAACTGCACTTGTATTACTCTAAATTAAGTAAATAGTCCCATAGCTCAGCTTCAAATTTTTACTAGATTCTGCCCAAATACTTTAAGATTTCCACAGTCTATGTTCCTATGTTCCGGACAATTGCCCTAAACAACGTTTTTGTAGAAACGTAACATAGTTTCATTAAAGTTTCAGACACTCAGAAGGATGGAGGTAAAATAGCCAAGCAAGTTAGAATTTAGCTTTTTCTGTTATCATAATAGCTTCCCTTTGAGTGTTTTGTCACCATTATAAGTTATTAATATTTTATAACCTTTCAGATTAGCTTTTAGTCTCTTGAAAGTAAGAAAGGAATATAACTTCTCACTTTGCAAAGGCAATCTTTTTGATTAGACTTAGCTATCTTTGAACAAAAGATGGATGACAGAACAAAGAATCAGCTATTGTTATATGAGCTACTCAGTTTTACTTAGTTTCATCAATACAGTTAAAGTGCTGATTGTTGAAGAAAATCTTTTTTATTACACTTATCATACATTTGCTTCCTAGTGATAGCAGAAGTGCAAACATGCACACTAAAAGGCCTATTTCAGGCTTTGTGTGTTTCTTGGGATTTTGCCTTGCTTAATGGTCAATTTTCAGAATAATTCTCTGTGAACTGTTACACATTTTCAACACTTTATTAAACCTATAGCCTAAAATCATCCTGTTACACAGACACTAGTCATACCCTAGAAGAAACAAAATACCTTTTTAGTTATTGCTATACCAAGTTCTGAGCATGCTTGTTAAAAGAAATTGGAGGAAAATGGATATTATACTAGAAATTGTGTAATTATTACATCTAGTGATGTTACAATAGGTACAATCATTTGGGGGGTTTTGGGGGTTTTTTTTGTTGGTTTTTTTTTGTCTTGCTGCTGTGCTTGTAGAAGGCGCAAGCTCATAAAGGCATGTATGAATTTTGGCTTATATAATGCCACTTTTTGTTATTAGAATCAAATGGATTGATGAATGAAGATACTTCAAGATATTGCTATATATTGCTAACAAGTTAAATTCAGACCTTTAGAAGTCCACCCACCTTCTTCAGGCCCAATGGCCTTTCATGCCTCTCTTAGATTGGCTTTCAGTAGCTGTAAAGCATGTGCCTTTTAAACTGTTGGCTTTGCAGTATTAAACTATATATAATACATCTTAAAAATTTTATTTAAAAAAAAAAGACTACAAATAACATAGGACATCCCTTGATGCAAAGTAGGCTAAGTAATGCGAACAGGAAATGAAATAGCAGGCATTTGTAAAGGGACATAACAGAAGCAAGAAGTGAGTCAGTAATTGATCAAATCAGTCTGACCATGAATAACAAACTATATGTGCCTATTTGTCTTAAGATAGAATTTTTTTTTTATTCATGAAAGTGGAAAAAAAGAGGAACTCCAGCCCTGGCTTTGAATTTACTGTCATGTAAGTATTCCCATCTGGCAGATTCCCTAAGAATTTCATTAAAAAGTCACTAGGTATTACCAACGTTAGGCAATCTATTAGTGTATTATTTATATCAAACAATTTATAGCAATTACTTACATCCATTTATTCATTTACTATGTTTCATTCACTTTGAAATTCTTTTTTTATTCACTGTATTATAGTTAATTGCAATTAAATTAATATTTCAAATAATGTTTTGAAAACACTTTTTCTCTGACTCAGGATCCTTGAACTCACCTGTTTCCCAGATCTTGCCTGGGGTCTATGCAGTCCTGCTGTGTGTTCCATTTCAACCCAAAAATGAAAAATCTCATAGTCGGAGAGAAACTGTTTTAGATCAAAATTAAACCCGTAATTTTGTCTTCAAACTTTAATAATTTCTTTAGGTAGAGGAAGAGGAAATGCATAAATTTATACTAGAATATGACCATAATTTACAAAGTCCAGGAGGAGGAAGGAGACCATTATACTGGTATTCATACCTAAATCAGCTCAGTAGTTAGGGAGGTCGTTGTTCCAACTTAAAAAGGAGTCTGAAATCAAGATCTGCAGACAGGAATTTCTGCAAGAACATAATCTCAAGGCTGTAGGAATGTGGTACCACAGTGAAGCTGCTTTTTTATTTTCACTCACACAGACCTATCCCACCATATAGAAGGCAAGCAGGCATACCATGTCCTGGAAGCTTAATCAGTGACCTACGGCATATCAGAAGAATGCAACACATACCCGTCCACAGCTCCAAGTCTGAGATTGGAGTCTACAGTTAGCCTCCAAATATGTGTACATTTTAGAAGTAGCAGAAATTAGACTTTTCATTATCTCTAAGTTTTTTCCTTTTTCTTGACTAAACTATATACCACATCTAACACAAATTTGAAGGCTAATTTTTCTTGTCTGCAGAGCTTCATTGTTACGCAGTTAAATGTTTTAGAAAATCTCTCAAAATCAAATGTTATCTGACATGAACCACCTGCAGACCCAAAGACAGGAAATGTATTCAGCAAAGATTGCAACAACATCAGTATTATGTGTAGATATGAGGACCAAGACAGATGTTATTAAAATAATCAGCAGCACAGAGAGGGATAGATTTTCCTCCATTTCTTCCAATACAAGTAATAGGAAGTTCCATATGAAAGGAGGAGGCAGATTAGGACAAAGCAGTGCAAAACATTCTCCTCAAAATGTGTGGTAAAGCTAAGGAACTCCTTGCAATAGGATGATACAGATGCTAAATTTTTACAACAGCACACGGGGACATTAGACAATCTGATAAAAAAAAAAAAAAGGAAGACAGAAGGACCTATATGTGTACCCAGAATGATTGGACACTATGAGAGTACGAGGAAAAGTATCATGTACGTTCCTCCTGTTTCCCTATGCTCTCTTAGGCATCACTTGTGTTTGCTGTCAGAAACAAGTTAGATGGAACATTGCAGTGATGTGGTATGTTCACTTCCTGAACCCAGAGCATCACCATCTGGGAGAATTATCAGCTATCCAAAGACTGAACCTCTCCATCCAAAGTTCCTTTCACCTTAGAGATGTTTTAATGCAACAGATAAATCAGTACATAAACTTCAATTTGCTTAGATCTGCCATCAACAAAACAATTGTAGGAAATAACATAAGGGGAGAAACCATCAGCACTGAGAAGGGATACACTTCCAGCTTCTAGACAGCATATGTTCATATCCTTTGTCTTCACCAGATTCATTGTTCCCAGAAGCCAGATTAGATCCAGAGGTATTTTTAAGACCTTTAGCAATGATCTGGAGAATGTAATGGAGTAATTGCTAACAAAGTTTGCAGGTGACAACAAATACTCCCACTGTCCGGTTTAGGTCATTCTCAACCCAAATTATCCTATGATCTGGTGGTCTTTCTCTCTTTCCTCCCGTCCCATTGCTCCTTGCAGCTGGATCAAATCAAAAGAAGTAATACCAGAAGTCCGTATTGAAGAAAAATATTTAAAATTTTCAAACTTTTTTGTCATGAAGCATCTACATCTATGCAAATAGTATCTGATTCCACATACTGTGTTTTGCTAAGTGGTCATGATGCAAACCCAAAATTTAAAATAAATGTATATTTGGTTTAATGATAATGTAAAGGATTCATTCTATGCTAGTCAGAAATCTCAATTGTAAAAAGAATAAAAAAGTTTTCAAATTATTTCAGCATTAAATTTCTTTAAATATGTATGTATACATGTATAAATTGCAGAGCAAAGATGTTTCATGAACATTAGTGTTGAGAATGTATATGTGGCACACTTTAAACACAAGCTTGTGCAATTATGGTCACTAATGTATTTCTTTTAATAGTGGGTAAACATATATTTTCTTTCTAGACTTCCATGTTTTTTTCTTGTCTTTCAATCTGCTAACGTGAATACTAAAAATACAAGGCATGTTATTCATTACACTATGAAACACATTGATACTGACTTTCAGTAAATATCATATTCTGAATTCAAACACCTCATGCAAAAATAACTCATAATTCCAAGTCTTTGGCAATAAAAGTTCTCTGGTGCTGCTATCTTTAAATTGGCAGTCAAATGGGGCTTCCTAGTCTCTTGAGATCTAATTAGACTTGCAGTGTTTTACGTGCCATTCCTAAGGGGATGGGGGCTATACAGCATATTCTGTTTATGCTATTGGTGTTGCTGCTCTTCTGTTTCAGAAATTGTTTTGGCATAAGCAGGATTACCATTCCCTCTATAAAAGAAATTGTCATTACTTTTATGTGGTTTATATGAGCTGATGCAACTGTGTTTTTACTGCACAGTATACTGATGTTTTTCTACATCTGTGTATATTAAAAAGACACCAGAGAAAAATACAGAGAAGGAAAACTATCAGTTTCTAAAATATATCTCAAGATACTAAAAAAAAATCCGCCTATCACGAAGGAATTAGGTTGACAGTTGCAAAGAATTTTTTAAGAGACAGATTTCATTTGTTCTTTGTTTGTTTTTCTTCTTTTTATGTTGAGACTTTTAAATTCATTGAGTATAACTATTGGTCATATTACTTGGATTTCTCTGAAGCACAAAACATGAGCAAGTGACAAAATAACACTTGATTTTCAACTAATAGGCATATTGTGCTCAGCTTTGTGATGTACAACAGAACTAATAAAAAATGAAGAATCAAAAAATGTCATTTTATCAACCAACAGCTTGGGGACGGAAAGGAACGCACGCGCTTTGTAATGGCAGAATTGAGGAACATGATTTCTACTGAGAAAAATCAACTTAATAATAATAAGAGATGAGTTATCTCCAGCAAGATGTTTTGTAATAGAGATTAGCTTTCTTAAAAAAGCAAAGAAGTGGTCTTTCTTTCCTCTGTTTTTGCAGTTATTATTTTACTTACATGACAGGTGTGGATACTTTGAGTGCTACATAACAACACAGGGGCAAAGAGCGAAAAACTACTGAAGAGACATTTGTTTTGTTGTTCTATAGGCAGGATCTGAGCATAATTAAGGCCCTGTGTACTTTCAATATCAAGACTGATCCTGTCTTGACACAGTTCCATGACTAGTTAAGAGTGAAAAACAGTAAGTATCCTCGTCCTTTTATTATGGGGTTTTTTTTCAGAAAACTACAATATTTTTCAGTGAATGAAGGACATCTCTTCATACACAAAGGAGCTTTGCATATCGTTTAATAACTTCTATGAATGCCTTGTTTAGCACGGTCCTTGATGGATTTCATAAGAAACAGCTGCGGTTTAGTAGGTAGAGACAGATACCTTTTATGAACTTCATACAACCTGTGGTTTGAAGGTGACTGAAGTAGCTTCAAAAAGGGGCAAGAGCACCTCACTTACATCAGATAGCAGTTTGGTTTAACATGTAAGTGACCTCTTGTTTCCCATATCACTACCTCTTCCTACTGCCAGTGTCCTTGAATCAAAGTATAATATTGAGACCCATGGGAAGGTCAGTGAACAATTTGGAACTAAGCTTATTCTATACCAGTATGACTAATCACAGACTGCAACCACTATGCAGCTTTTGCAAAAGTCTTTTTGATTCTAAGCAGAGGGTGCTTTGCATACGATTAGGAATTCTGCCACGTTGGAATTTGTAGACACACTAATAAAAATGTGCTTGATTATACAATGAGCAACAGCAGAAGTCCAGATTGACAAGGAGGGAATACCTAAACAGCAGAAACTCGACAGACTGGAAATCTGAGACAAACTATTTCTCCAGGAGATGCACAATGCCACACATTTTAAAAGGTTTATGTGAAAGTCCTCGAGCTCAATGACACAATGGAGCAAGACTCCATTTTCTTTCCTTTTGTTCTTTTTTTCTCAGAAGTAAAGCTCAATGTAAGAAAGGGGAAAAATTACAGAAATGTGTTCCTTGAAGCAAACATCAGGCCTTTTATGAAAAAAAAAGAGTGAAAAAAAGTAGAGAGATGGATTTTAAATCTTAAACAGAACTGACGATTGGACAGCAAACATTATTTTTTTAAATGTTTCTTTGTATTTCCTTACAGTAAAATAAAATGTTAAATTATTTTTTTCTAAAGTAGCAGAGGGTGGGTTGCCTTTTTGTTTATTTGGTTTTTGATGGCCATTGATTGATTGACAACATGTACCCATGAATTTTGATATTTTGCACACTAGTATAGACTACATATTGTCTAGATGTCTGATGTCAGTCCCTGCTTCATATCTGATCTAATCAGAAATGCTGAGATTATCTATAGCATTCAACTAACATGTTTTACCTGCAGTGTATCAATCTCTACAAAAAGGTTACTTCCCACTCTCAGGATGTCTTTCATGTCCTTTAAAACCATGAACAACTGAAGGGCTATGCTGAAACTATGTTGAAACCTGGAAGTACCTTGATAAGTGTTTTGATTTTTTTTATTTGTAGACTGGGTTAACATGAAAACATTAAAAATTACATTAATGCAATGATATGAAATATCAGGAAAAAGGCTAACTTCTCAGAGATTTTCCATTCCTGTTCAGATACTTCAAGAGCTGCAGACAGCTTTAAAAAAAATGTCATTGGAGGCAAGCGTAAAGTTTGGTTGGATTATTAACACTGAAGATTCATAGCCCAAGACCTGAGAGAAATTCTCTAAAGACAGACAGGAAGAACAGCAGTTCAGGAAGCCAAAGTCATTAAAAAGCTCAGAGGTAGCCAAGATGTCAAACTTGGTAGCACACAGTAATTAGCCATTTATGATTTAAAACACAGGGCTGCTGGATCATGACACCATTTCCGCACATTTTCCACCCTCTATGCAATTATGCTATCATGGCTGCTTAAACCATGGCGTAGCATAATGGACTTGACATGAAAGCTGCTTACCTTCCCTTAAGAGCATGTTGGACATACCTTTCTCTTCCTGACTGCTCACTGACCACATCTCTTATGCTTAAAACTGAAAGCTGTCTTTACTGTGGACACCAAGTCCAATAATGTGTCATTATGAAATTACTGCAGACAGCTAACTATCACATACTGCTGAGTCCCACCAGACAGTTTAGCTGTAGGTATTTCAACTGTATGAAAAAAACAACGGATCTGTGAGACAAATTCTTAGGCTTTTAAATTCACTGATTAGAATTCTTCATACCATGTAATAAGAAATCTCACTTTACTTAGAAAGGTCACTGCAAGAAACAGTGGGTGTTTGCCAGAAACAACTTTGGCTGCAGTCCTCAAGATCTATGCCAGGAATGGTAGAACAAGGAAACTAATCTTAGACGCAACATATTTCAGGCAACACTGGGACTCGTATTTGTCCTTTTATGATGTGTATTGTGCCACTGCTGCCAAAACTATTTCACGTAAGACTTATATATTTTCTGGTATACTGGATAAATCATTGTGGGAAAAGTATGGATCTTTTTCCATAGCATGTAAATGAAAATAACAATATTAAGATAAACATGCTGTAGGTCAGTAGGTGCAGTGACATCTTGTCAGGCTTGATTCAGTTCCAGTGTTGACTAATAAGTACCTGTTTACAGTTATTCAGTCTGTACACAAGAATTCTTGTTGCTGCCACTGCTGCCCTTGCTCTAAAACACTTTGAGTAGGGAACTATTTGTTATCTGTATAGAAACTAATCCAATTATTTATGATTCCTAGAAAAGGTCACAGAAATAATTTTCCCTCTGTCTTTTTTTCTTTCATTTTTCCTCTCTCTCTTTCCTCTCTAACAAATAACTGGGAAGGCTGTTGCCAAAACTTCTGAAATAGGACAGTAGACTTATTTTTCTTTCCAGCTACACGGATTTTTGTTGCAGAAAACCAAAGTCAAAACCAGGAAAAAAATAGTCACTTGAAACAATATTTCATATTTGACAGAACAGTGTTTACCTGGCAAAGGTGTTCATTAATTAATAAAACAGAATAAAAGTGGAGCATTTGGTTCTATTTTTATATTCTGGACCAGTGCCTTTTTCTCTTAGAGCATATTTTAGTACTATCGTTGATATCAAAATCATACTACAATTAATTTCCATGAAAATACAGCTGGAATTATTACATGATCATAAAAAAGCATGAAAGTCCCTGAAAAAGAAACAACCAATTTAAACTGTTAGGTGGAACTGGAATTCTGGTGCTCTAATTCATGTTACGTCTACATCATTAGCAAGTAAAAACCTCTGCTATCAACTGTAGTGCATTAAAGGCACTCCTGGAGCAATGTATTTCCTTTCACAAATCCATGAAACTGAAAACGATCTAAAATGCAAAGTGTCTTAAGTGGGAACAATAGTGAATTTGCTTGAAAATGCACTCCTGATCCCAGCTGAAACACTGATGAAGGCAAACCATTTTAAATAGGCTGCAATTCTAACATCAGTCTTCTGCTGATTTTAGAAAGTTACATTCTCAACCTGAGAAAGAAGACAATCATTTACTGTGTAGGAAGTATAAAGCTTTGTCCATTCCAAGTAATTAAATGGAATGAAGTTGGTAGGAATTAGCTTAGTATATTAAAAAGGCATTATTTATTTAACCATTTACATGTGTTTCAGTGCCATCAAAATAAACTGAAACTAAATGATACATTGGATGTCTTGTGCTGGAATTTGTTGTAGCACATACCTGTTGTCAGCTTGAGAGTAGAGTTCAGACTAGGCCATCCACTATGGATAAAAGGAATGAAATTGCCATAATCCCAATAAGAAAAAGGAAGAAGGCAGGAATGACAGAAAGTTCTTAAAATCTTAACCTCAATTATGTTAAGCTTCATTACCACCACAGAAACTACATTATAAAGCAAAGTACAGAGGGAAAAACATTACCTGTCACCAAGCTGCACCTTAACAAAATGATGAACTTGAGAAAGAAAGTCTCCAGTGTCCTGGGGCAACTACTACAGTCCCACAGAGGAATCATAGTAGCCTATGCACTTTTTCCTCCAGGTACTGTGTCTGCCTGAGCCTCACTGACTGACAATGTCAGCAAATCCAACACTAGCAAAATCAAGAATGTGAAACACCAAAACTTGTTCACTCCCTAATACAAAAACTATTTTAATTTCTGTCTGTAGCTCACAGATACAATATTAGTCATTAATCTTCTAATTTTTTGTAACTCTTCTTACTGACACCTTATAAACATGACATCAAAATAAAATCTTTTATATAACCCCCAAATAATGTCTAATGGCACAGAGTCAAGTTGGAGATCAGTGAGGAGTGGTGTTCCCCAGGGGTCAGTACTGGGCCCAGTCCTCTTCAATATATTCATCAACGACTTGGATGAGGGGATAGAGAGCACCCTCAGCAAGTTTGCTGATGACACAAAGCTGGGGGGGTGGCTGACACACCAGAAGGCTGTGCCGCCATACAGAGAGACATGGACAGGCTGGAGGGTTGGGCAGAGAGAAACCTTATGAAATGCAACAAGGGCAAGTGTAGGGTGCTGCACCTGGGGAGGAATAACCCCATGCACCAGTACAGGTTGGGGGCTGACCTGCTGGAGAGCAGCTCTGCAGAGAGAGACCTGGGAGTCCTGGTGGACAACAGGATGACCATGAGCCATCAATGTGCCCTTGTGGCCAAGAAGGCCAATGGCATCCTGGGGTGCATCAAGAAGAGTGTGGCCAGCAGGTCGAGGGAGGTCATCCTCCCCCTCTACTCTGCCTTGGTGAGGCCACACCTGGAGTACTGTGTCCAGTTCTGGGCTCCCCAGCTCAAGAAGGACAGGGAACTGCTGGAGAGGGTGCAGCATAGGGCTACCAAGGTGATTAGGGGGCTGGAACACCTCTCTTATGAGGAAAGACAGAGGGAATTGGGTCTATTTAGTCTGGAAAAGAGACAGCTGAGGGGTGACCTTATCAATGCTTATAAATACTTAAAGGGTGGGTGTCAGGAGGATGGGGCCAGGCTCTTTTCAGTGGTGCCCGGCAACAGGACAAGAGGTAACCAGCACAAACTTGAGTGTAGGAAGTTCCATCTCAACATGAGGAGGAACTTCTTTACCTTGAGGGTGGCAGAGCACTGGAACAGGCTGCCCAGAGAGGTGGTGGAGTCTCCATCTCTGGAGACATTCAAAACCCGCCTGGACGCGTTCCTGTGCAACCTGCCCTAAGGTGACCCTGCTCTGGCAGTGGGGTTGGACTAGATGATCTCCAGAGGTCCCTTCCAACCCTATGATTCTATGATTCTATGAATGTAAAAGGTGATATGATTTTAAAGCTTTTTAAAGTTTTTTCTGCTAAACAAATTGCCAGTTTTTCTGAGTGTTGGTATGAGTAGTGCAGCTGACAATCACAAATTTGCTCAGGACCCTATAGACAATTTACATTAATCACTTGCTGAATAAGTGTTTAATAAAGATATAAATCAGCTGATGGCACAAATAAGAGATCCCAAATAAAAATCTTGATCACAACTGGTCAATGAGAACTTTTTCTATCGACATCTAAGTAGCAAGATTTCATTTACCAAATGATTGTCCAACATCCTGCTACAAAGGTTGAAAGTAAGACTATTTTTTCTTGTATTATTTCTGTATCTTAACTAAAGTGTCATATCCAGGGCATGATAAAAACACCCCAAAGAAGACTGAAATATGATATAATTAAAGATAGTATATTAAAATCTTTTGCATTCCAAAAATTTATTGCAAACAAAGCATTGTGTTGAATGCATTTTCTTACATAGCATCCCCTAAAACATCCAAGAAGTTTACAGCTAAGAACAAGCCTTAAAAATACCAGCAAAATTATACACAAACTAGCTGAAGGCTAATCTTTATACATGGTTAGATAACTCAAAGCAAATGGTACAGATTAATCATTAAGATGTTTAAAAATGAACAACATAGCAAAAAAATTGCATCTCACACACGTATTTATGCACGTAGACAAACTCTAATTTTTTGTTCCTTTTCAATGGGAAGAGACGGGAAAAAAAATGTGTGCGCATAGTATGTTGACTGTCCCTTGGAATTTATTTAAAGCAAGTATGGTTAAGTAAGGCTTAGGTTATCCAAAATCTAAACCATCTTTTCAGAGTTTGGCACTGGAATAACTCTATTGATTTCAGTTGAGACACATTACATTAAAGGTGAGTGATAAAAGAATCCAGCTGATTTTCTTCAGCAGAGGTTACATAGGTAAACCACCATGCATTAATTTTTTGAGCTTGTTATTGTGTTAGCAAACACAAAAAGCAAACATTATTACATAGAACTTAAGGCAGCTTTTGCATTTCATGATGTTAATTATATATGATAGAAGATATGTACACGGTTTAAGAGAATTCATGTAATGTACTGCCACAAGAAATCCTATTTCAAATAACAACAGATTCTTCTTGAAGATTTATTAATAGCAACTTGATCTTCTAATCCATTTTTTTCTCTAGTTAATGAGCAGATGAAACTCTTAATAGATCAAACTTCAGTGTAATTTAAAGTACAGGTATTTCATCATCACTATCACTGTATATGAAGTAGCATTTCTTGCTGCAAAAAAATGAGACCGTGGACAACTGCACCAGTCAGAAGATGAAACAACATGTATCTTACTATTTTTTAAACATAGTCATAATCACTGCATTCAACTCACTGTTTGTCAAAATTGGACTGGCATTTATTTCAGGTTTAACCTCACCTGGAGTTAACTTTCTACACTGACTAACTTCTGTTTAAAAAGTCCACAAACAAAACCAGAAGAGCTTAGTAGCAATCTTGCTTCCCTGCACGTTGCAAATATTAAAGAACTCGTTGCCTATATTGCAGCTCAGTGAAGAGTTAATAGCTCATTAAATAACTCTCTGCTGATTTTTTTTAATGCCGAGCAACAACCACCTACCTTATTGTTTTAATCATACTTTAACATTATGACTCAAATCCCAATGATGTCTATTATTTAATATCATACAAAATTATATATGTCTTGAAATGCTTCTACAGCCAGTAGACATGAATCAATTTGAATTATCTCAAATCAACTGTGCTATAAAACAGTAAACGAGGAATAGCCTGCTAATCATTATTTGGACAATGATATTTCAAACATATGTCAGATGAAATGTGCAAAGTAATCAGATACATCAAGTAACTTCAGTATTTCTCATCTGCAATGCCTTAAGATTAGAAGAATTTGGTTTTTTAAAAGAGAAAATAATATACACAGTCCAAAGTTATTCTAAAAATCCTCTATCTAACTATGGTAAGATTTTATCTTGTGAAAGCATGCTAAGTTCTTGGGTAATGATTGGAAAAATAGAATGACCCGATACTTGATTTACTTTTTGGAATTCAGCTGTTCGTCTTCTTCAGCCAAGGACAAGAAAGTGATGCACACTGGAATTCTGTTGAAAATAGCTACAATCCTCTGACCCACACTGCATGCAAAGGAATGGCAATTTAGTCAACACTAGGTATCTTTCCCCTTCGAGCTACAAGCCCTTAACCTTTCCTCTTACAAGATCTATTTTTCAAAAGTTAGCTTAGCAAAAGCCGCAAGCCCATTGATGGAATTTCCATGCATACAATAACTCAATATTCAAACTAGATGAAGCTCAGACTCTCTGACTCAGTAACATTCTTGCCTACTCAATTGCCTCCCTATTTCCTATGCTGCAGGAGATGGATCTTATTCATCTGCTATTCTGGAAACTTCCTTTTCATTTAAACACAGAACAAGTCCAATTACCCTTCCAAACATTCATTCTTTCATTTCAGCTTTGATTTCTAAAACCATCCACTTACTGTGCACCTCGTTCTATCCCCCTAATAAGTTTAGTTAAACCACAAAAAAAGGTGTGGTATGCTTTTTAAAAAAGTTCCTCCAAGTCTTATTGATTACCTAAACTTACTATCTTAAGTATCCCACAGGACTATGCCAGTGAGTAAAAGCATGATATTAACTATGCAGTAATTAAACTATGATAATAATGTATGGTAGGCCTTAAATCATTTTATTACAGTTAATCTCTGACTATGCAGTGAGATTTTATTAGATAGATATACATGTAAATGCAAAACTTTTCAAAACTTTTATCTAATAACATGTCTAGTAACACAGGCAAATTGGTCAGTGGAGTATCACCTAACTTAAAAGGAATCCTAGTTTGAAACAGAGACTTACACATTTATTATTATGCTGTTCAATTATTGTGCCTTACTGAAAAGAAATGCATCAACATATTTATTTAATAAATGTAATGAGCCTTCCACTTAATCTAATAACAGTTATTCAGGAAATTTATATGCCTCTGTCACAAGATACCAATTCAAGAAAATTAATAGACCATCTACTTCTAGCTGGCTTATATATAACTGTTAGAAACTGACACTGCTGCAGCAAGCAGGTAGCACTGCATTGATTGCCTTTGACAAGTGTGGCTTGTGGATGAAATGGGAAAATTAACTAAAGGATTCAATAAGGAACTTGGTACATTATGCAATGTGATTTTTCATATTTGTCTTTTGTATTTTTCTTTCAGCTTTTTAAAAAATACAGAAATACATTGTATCTACTGGCATATTACTAACTCAAATTTTTCATTAAGCAAGAAATATCCATTTCCTCACCTCTGTGAACTTTGTTAAAAGGTTATTTTCAGGTATATGCCACATTTTCTTCTACTTTTCTGCTATGTGCTTGTATTATAAACACATCATAAATATTACTCTTTATAACTATTTTCGGCTTCTTGTTGATTTTTTTCATGGTGACAAACATCTAAAGCAGGAATTATGCTTGCATTTCTTCTATGTAGTACTTTCTATACATGAACATGAATTGGAAATTTTATTTTTGTGACACACCTGAGTGGAATAACAGACGGGTAGCCTCCAGAGTAGATACATGCTTTCTAGTAGTAGGAATAGACAAAGTGTATCACTGTTTTTCACAGGAATGCCACCCATTGGTCTGTAAAGTCATTTTCTGGAAGCTTTTAATGCTTTTACAGAAAGCGTCTAAGAAAAGTCACACAATTTTGACTGACCCTGTCATTTTGTGACATTGTAATTTTACGGGTGTTGCCATCAAGGAATTTAACTATCCTTGACTAAACTGACCATCAAGAACCTATGTGGCAGTATATCACTTGAGTATTTTAATTACATTTTATAAATAAATCAGTGTTATTATATAAGAATTTTTTCACTTCTGTACTGCTGAAGTTATATAGACAAGGAAGTGATGCATTATTAGCTTAATTATTATTTTTATATTCATATTAAGACTTACATATTAGTGGAATGGAAACACATTTTATATTAACTGGTTTATATCTGCCTCAGATAAAGTAATTAATCTCTGAGGATCTCAGAGCACACAGTGAAGTCAACAGTTCACAAAAACTTTCTTGTATAGAAAAGAGTTTAGTTACTCTTTTTATAACTGAAAGAAAAAAATTGTTAATATTCATGTACTTGTGATAGGCTAGGGACACAGGACAAGCTGTGTAGTTGGAAATAATATGTTTTACTAGAATAATTTGGTATAGCTGGGGAAAATCAGATGATTTTTTTTATCCCAAGCTTGCTTCAGATACGAAATATTAATTTTAATATTCAAATTTAACATTCAATAAAAGTTAAGGTCAAGAGTGTAGGAGTTAAGATAGAGTTGAAGCAAATAAATGTCTATTGGTAGTTCATAGAACCAACTGTGGAAAAAAGAGGGACACAAGAAAAGACAGTGTTAGTGGTTATCTTACAGGCAACAGACATAAACACATAGTTCAGAACATTTGGAACAAAAAAGGAGTGTATGTGGAGAAAAGGTGAAGTAGAATAATGTGCAATAAAAGCAAATATGAACAGACCATATTGTGTTACAAAAGATCGTTAACATTCTGTAAAATCAAAAATCTCAACTGATCACATAGATTAAACTCTTGTGAAATAAGTGACTGTCCTGAGTTGAGCGGCACAGGACAAACTTCTCCTCTAATGTTTGGGAGAACTCCATTTTTGGAAGACTCTAGTGTCTGTATTCATGAAAATATTTACTTTATAGCCAGCTAGGTTATATGGGATTCAAGGTCTCAGTGTTTTCAGGCCTTGCCAGGTGCAGGGATGAGGATGAGTGAGGCCTGGGCTCTTGACCCAGGCTGGCCAACAGGATTATTTCATACCGTGAACGTCACATTCAATAGAAATTAGAAAGTTTTCTTGGTTTCTCTATCCCTCGATGGCGGTCCAGAGAACTCCTTGCCCTGGTGCCAGACCGCTGAGGCCTTCCCTTCCTCCCGAAGATGTTGCACTGGCAGTGTCTGAGGCTGTTGTCCACTTCTGGGAACGCACAGCTTCCTACTAATATATTTGGCTGATTATCATTCTTGTATATCTTATATTAGTATTGGGATCAATCTTTAGTATTATTGTTAGTTATTTAGTCTTATCCTATTAAATCTATTTATATTTCAACCCTCATGTTTCCTAGTTTTCCCAAGTTCCCCTTCCCGGGTGGGGAGAGGTCATTGGGTGATAGAATAATTGTCTAAATGACAATAAATTGTTATGGGTTTTCTCAAACCATAACAGTGATAAAGAAATAAAGTCTGCTAAATAAAAGCTATTTGAAGAGTGAACTTGAACCCTCTGTTAAAACAGTTAATATCTTTCCTTGCTCTCAAGCTCTGAATTACTCTTTGTCTCAATACTTAGCCACGATTTGGGATGTAATTCACTTCAGGGACCCATCTCAAAGGGAAAGTGGGTGAAATTGCACTATTTTGATTTTTTCTGTTGAATATAGCCTCAAATCGCTATTGCGTATATAGAGTTTTGTATATATAGGTTTTGTATACAGTGTCGCCACGTGCCCTCATGTGACAATTCACAATGTAGTACATATATCCTTAGCTTCATGCCATCAAAATGTCACTTCACTGAACTGCAGCATAGCCCTTTACCATTTCAGCATTGTCTTACTTTGCTGTTTCTAGCAGCTCAAAACTCCTTCAGCTTGAGGCGCTAAGATGTTTTGTTAAGTCCAACAGCAGTAAAACAAGAGCTCAGCTAACAGGGTGATCACATAAGCACAAATGCACATGCCTTTCCTATTTGCTACATGACATACTTTGCACACTATACAGGTAAGGATCTAGTCCCGGAATGTCTATCTTCTAAACCTGAGGTTCTTTAGGACTGCAATTCAGCAAGCTCTTTTACTTTTTCATGTTTTGGCATTGACCAAAATGTCTTGAAAAGAGGGGGATGTAATAGTGATTCTATACCTATTTTAGATTCAGCTAAATACTTCAAGAAGAAAAACACATTTTTGTATTTGTGTATGTTCATTGCAATAATATGTTATGAACTCTAAAGATATTGCGTGTTTTTCCATGGTCCATAAAACCACACAATTTAGAAATAAGAGCATTGAAAATATTTAGTATCTTTGTTTTCTACTGATATTGCACACATTTTGATATGTTTTATGTTAAGAGATATAGACCCATATCTATTAAAAGTCCCACATCATGAAAAACTAATAAAAGAAATACAGTACCTGCTTAGTATTAAATTGCAAACTCATTGTACTGTGTGTCCAACAGTCACTTATTTTCCATCTTTGCTCAGCTGTATCAGAAATCCTCTCAAAAATGGCTTTTTGCAGATGTCAGCATATATAGTCACTATATGTTTTAAAAGCAGGGAGTGGAGTTTTCCTTCTAGTAACATAGACTAAAACGAGTACAGAGAAAATTAGCTTTGTGGCAGACAGGGTTACTCACAAGTGTATCATGAAGCAAGAGGAATATTCCTGAATAAGAAAACAGGATAATTGTCAGGACTACTTCCAGCTGTAAGTAGCACTAATGGACGAAATGGATGATTCAGATCTTGTAACAGTACTGAAATATTATGTATTCTAATTCTACCTACCTTTAAAATTAAAAATATCATTAGTTTATATAATAGAATGGACAGTTAGGGGGAAGCCGTAATGTCCGCAATTTATTTCTTCCTCTATCTAACTTTCCAAATTAGTGTCATTTTCCTACATAAAGAAAGGGGTGAGATTTTAAGTTCCTATAGAGCGGTTTTACTACTTACTTCATAAATAAAAAAGGAAGGAAATATAAGACAAATAGAACAATCTGAATCAGATATCATATAGAAAGTTATGTGGTAATTTTGAGAAATATTTACTGCAGAAAATGTAAATTATTTTTTAGGCAGTCTCCACAGTTAAAGGAGAAAAATATCAAAAAAGAGTTTAAAATGTTCTAGCATATGTAAATGTGCAGATATCAAATTTCATAATTAGATCTCTATCCATAAGATATAGGTTCTTGCATAAGACAGTTGATTAAAATATAAAGAGAATTTCAATAATGAGATACAGACATTAAGTCTTCAAGGAGATAAAGACATTATGTCAGTAATTGCAGCTATTAGGAGTAAATTGGCTGAACTATCCAAACCACGGAACAGAAATTCTATTTTATTGACTCTGTTGGATGTCCTGGAATATAGCATCAGAACCTAGGAGACTTTGCTGAGGGGTTCTAAAATAAAAAGTCAGCAATGGGCTAATGCATTCTTTAACAACATTAGCCTCTCTTAAACAAACATCTATCATCAGAGAATTCACGAGCTACACAAATAACACTAGAACAGCCTCAGAGAGGTTTTTGTTTTCTCAACATTAGCAAGTGACCTGGTGGAAAAGCAGTGAACCAACAGATTGAAGTAGTTCATAGTGAGACCTCTACAACTGCACTCTGTGAGGTTCAGCACCTTTACTTTGAAATACATTTAGTTTCACCATGTTCCCTCCATGCCTGTATTCCAGAGCTATTCAGGCATTACTCACTGGTTCCGACCATTACCTCTGCATTTTAAGGTGGAGATTATTTAGTAAGCATCGGATAGTACGTTGTTTGGTAGTGCTGAATGGAAGCTTGTGAGTTCACTGGTTTAGTTTCACATGGCACATTGCCATAAAATAAAAGATAGCTTCAAAGAGAAATGAAAAAGTAATATACTCAAGCAACTGCACTTATATTATAAACAACAAGAGAGCACTGCTTGAGCAGCTTTGATAAATGGTAACTAAGCTCTAGGTGTGAAGTCAGTTGCATATTACAAGGAAGAGTGAATAGCATGTACAAAAGAAGGAAAAGGAAAGTTCACTCTGTTCTTACGAACCATTGCCAAGATGTTCAGAGCTCCTAAGTAACCACACATCTCAAAAACACTCTTTTTCAGAGAACCATGAGTATAAAACCTCCCTTTCATTGCTCACATTTTGTTCTTGCTTTCCTGTATTTTAATCAGTCCCAAATCCTTTTCACCGTGTCTTCATCACACATGCTTTAACTCTTATCCAGTCCTGATCCTACCTCCTTTCTTTCTGCAATTTGCCATATTCACATCCAGTACATGACTTTTTCTATGCAATCAAGCTGGTCTTCACAGTTGTCATACTTATCCGTTAACCTTTTGTACATCACTCTGACTAAAGCTCAAGGAAAAGCTTACATCTCTTTTGGTTAACAAAACTGATTTAGCTAGTCAAATAAAAATATTTTTTTTATTTGAAAATGATACCTCCTGACATGCATAGTGTAGATATTTTACACCTACATCTAGGTAGCTTATGATCTGTGGTAATAATGCAGCTGCCCTGTGTGTGCTAACAGTTAAGTCGTCACTGGAAATTTAACTGAATTATGAAACTCACCCCCGAAATATGCTATGGAAGGAGGGGAGAAGAAGAACACAATGAATTTAATCTAAAACTTCAAGAAAAAATTCAAGGACCAAATTCAAGAAAAAAAAAAAAAAGCTTTTCAGCTCTTTAGAGAAAATGAAAATGCTACGTATAACAACTTTAAAAAAAAAAGCTGAAATCTAGTTTTCCACATAAATCTTCCCATTGCAATAGATAATAAGTGACTAGAGAAATATGATTCAATAGCACTTTGGTTTTCTTGTGCCTACAGCAACATTTTAAATGCACATTTGTTCCTTAATTCACTTAGATAATTTTGAAATATTTTCCTACATTTCTATGCTGAAATAAAACACTTTTTAAATTAACTGTTTGTTTTCAATGAAGCCTAGCCTCCTAAGATTGTATTCTACTAAGAATAAGAAAATAAGAGAATGGTAAGAAAAAGATATTTCAAAATACAGTTCCAAATTAGGTGTGTAAGTAGAAGACTGATATTCTGCATTTTCTGTATACTTTCAGAATCATAATAATCATAACTGTTAAAAAACAAGCTTTACCTGAAAAGACATCATGTTTCCAGGAACAGTTTCTCAGTGTCAGGTGATATTATTCGATCCATGTCTTATTCTAGAAGACACTGATGACTTCAGGCTGTCCTTCTGAGCATTCCATTAATGGCATGGAATCAGCAATTGAATCAGAAAACTATTAAGTAGAGCTATGATGCCTACTAAATTATCTATTTACCATTTTTTTCCAGTTTGGCACAGTTGCATTTGTAATAAATTAAATTCTTTATTAACTCAGGATTCAATGCATATCAGTACTTCTGGGCTTCGTCATATTTTTCATTCCCGTTTGAAAGACAGCTGATAAAACTAGTGAAGCGTGACTCTTAGTTTTTAATCTAGGAGGGCTGAGGGTTTTTTTGTTTTATTCACAGAAGATTTCCTTTTATATTTATATGTAATAATGTTCTTTCATAACCTCTATAATTTCCTGTTCATTTTCATGCAATATGCCATTATGATGTATTTAGTTTTGTTAAAGTGACTTAAGGCGAGCTTATGAAGAACTGATTAGACACCTGCATATCTCTTAGCATAGCAAAATTTCCACATTAAAAGAAAGCTCTCCCAGGGTTCAGTGGCAATTTATATGTTCTCATTAAAGTAATATGAAACTGCACTATTTATTGCCAAGTTATGTTACCCCGTGGATGTAAACAATTAATTTATTGACCACGTAAAATACTGTTGAATATTATTACAGAAAATTTTGTGCATATATATATATATATGACAGTTGCCTACTATTCAGAATAATAAACAAACTGAAAAATTAAAAAATGTATTCAGCTCCCACTGGTTTAAGCGTATAAGTATGTTCAAGTTGGGATGGTTTGCCTTTTTTGAGGCCGGTGGAAGGGAATCTGGAAAGTTCGGAGAAAAAGTAGATTTTTAAAAAACTTATCCTTTTGAACATGAAATAAATAATATCATTTTCCTGAGGTTCTAAAACATGTGTCTTGGGTCACTAGGATCTCACCATTAGCATGAACTATTCTGTCTTCCTTTGTAAAGACCTCTGGATGGGGTCTTTACTAGCACTAGTTTGGATAAAAGGACACATAGGAAGTTCATTAATTATAATAAACCTACATTAAATGAAATGAGTGTTCAAGACACTAAGGAAATTCCTCCTTACAGAGCAGAAAATTCATTTTCCATGATTCACTCTTTAAAAAAACACAGGACAGAAGAGGAGATACCCATTTTCAAAACACTGCTAGGGGAGATTTCAAGCCGTGAACAAGATTCTGTCTTCATGCACACAAGATGCTGAGGACGGATTATGTTGCAGGGTAATGGCCTCAGAAGTCGAAATGCTTCTGGAGTGATTTACTGAAGTCTTGCTGTTCTCACACAGGGCTGTTTTATTTTGTACAGTTATGTAAACATGTTGAACAAACTAAATTGCAGAATACACAGTGAAAGAATTTGTTTCATTCTAGGATATTCAAATGTGCATTTGATAACAAAGAGCATGAAGTTTGTTCTCAGTCCTGCAGGTAACAGTAACTTCTGACATTCCCTTTCCACACCATAACAGATGGGGAAACTGAAGATGCAGGATCACTGGGAAACGTTACTTGTTAAAAAAAATTAAAACATAAATTCTGAATTAATTTGCAAACCGGAAAGTAACCGACACTTTGTGTATCAGAGTATGATCAGAGAGGTCAGCAAGAAGACTGCTTATCTCTTTCTTACAAGTGAAGCCAAA
Source organism: Dromas ardeola (assembly GCA_013398915.1). NCBI lineage: Eukaryota > Metazoa > Chordata > Aves > Charadriiformes > Dromadidae > Dromas > Dromas ardeola. Next base: position 113,412 of record VYZM01001190.1, on the reverse strand, counting down.
AGGAAGAACATACCTGTCAGTATATTTAACTCATTATTGTTTTATACATTACCTTTGACTTACATGTATCTGGCAAATTAGTTGTAATGAGCATTTTCCATAGGAAGTAGGTTTATTGCCTATAGCCACTAGGCAATATGTCTACAATTCATACAACAGGAAATGAAGGAGGTAAGAGGCCATTCAATGTCTCTAAGGCCAAATGACACAACAAGGTCCTCCTACTTAACAAATGAGGGTGGTGGCATTCTGATTGCCCTTCTGGCATGGCTCCTGGCCCATGCCAACCCTTGAAAACACATCTAGGCATTGTCTGGGAAAGTGCAATTATCCTGGACTAAAGTGACAACACAGACCATGGTAATAACTTCCCAGTGCAAGTAACCATGGGGCACAGCTCATGCCTTTCTGGCCTTGTTTGGCTCACTGATATAGTAGCTGATTCAGATTAATTGTATGGAGGAAGCCAACAGGGAACAGGTAATTTTGAATACACATATGGTGCCTCCTGAATGTTCCCTGGCCTGAGCTCCCATTTAAACTTCCAGGGAAGAATTAAACACTCTACCTTCTATCTAGTTAGCCAGTATTTCCCTGACATTAATGTATTTTCTTATCCTGCATGGCTAGGCTGGCTAACGCATCCAAACTAAATATTTAAAACATTGGTTACATCTGAATGCACGATAGTAGTAATGTTACTATACTGGATATCCAACTGGAAAGCTAATGAACTAATACTAGAAGAGAAAGTGTCTTTCCAAAAATATAACATACAAAGAAAAATCTGTTTTTCCTCAAACCTAGACCAGGCAACAACCACAACTTCAGTCTGATTTAAAGTCTGGAGCAATTTAACAGTAAAATTTCAAATGTTTGTTTCACATGCTTAGTTTCACTGCAGGCATTAGCAGCCATTAATTAGTTAGGAGAATTAAAATGGTAAGGATGATTCTTCCTGAAGGTGTTCAGGTATACTTCTACTTGTCTCAATTCACTACACCATATATTCTCTCCAACCTATTTGCTCAGAGGAAAGCATTTATTTTCTCAGAAGGAAGAACTCCACATACTGTAGCAGCCTAAAGAAGTGGAGATGGGACCCTTCAGAGTACAAAGTTATTAGTTAAAAATGAGCATATCATCATAATACACCCATCACAGATTCTTTATTTCTACCACAGTTTAAGATGAAAATTATTTCTAAGGGTACTAAGATCTTAAAACATTTAAAATGTGGGGGAAAAAACCCTAGTATCTGTCCTTTTTGGGTTTTTTTGTCTGTTTTACATCAGTAAAGAAAACCACAGGATTTCTTCCATTCCAAATGACTGAAATGTAGACTAAAAGAAGAGAGAGCTTTCATAGAATGCAATGCACATGACTTTCTTTTTTAAAACGGAAAAAAAAACAACCAAGCGCAACAACATAAACAAGCCCCAGTAGAACACCATGCACTTTTTAAAAAAATGTTAACTAGAAAACTGGCAAGAACGCTAGTTTGAGACTCAGCATTGTAACCTGTGAAATATTGGTACAGCTGCAAATCATAAAAAATGTAGCTCTGACCAATGTGTATTTGTTCTTTTCTACAAAGTTCCTCTGAAAAAGTTTCCCTGGAATTAAATTTATTGTTGAAAATGTTCTTTTTTCCTAATGCAGCAAGCAAGAAGACCATAATGTTAGTCTGTAACTATATAAGCCATCAGAAATTTTTCTCATTTTGTTAAACCACATAACCAGAATTTTCTTCTAAAATGTGGGAAAAATAACTCCATTTTTTATGCATAAATGAAAAATGATCACAAGATGGGGAAACTACTTTTTTTAAAGGCATTCTTGATGACAAATTACCCACATGCTTGCCTTACTTTCTATTCATTATTATTAGTTTCACTTGTATTACATTATATAAAAAACACAGTTTTCTTTAAAATGTTTAACTAAATGAAGTAAAATATACTTCTTTAATTTTACACTAAAAAGGGTTTGCTTGGTAAAATAGAGTTATTTCTAATGGTCTCTAAAGCTCTGCCATAATGAGGACAAAGGTAAGATTTACTGAAGACACAATTAAAAATGGTTTGACATTGATCTGTTCACTAACAGGCCTTACTACTATTTCCTTCTGTTAGGGTGACTGTGTAAAGCTAAAGGCTCTCTGCAAAAACAAAAAGAGGTCTGTTCCAGACATTTAATACTATTTTAATGTAGACTAGTTTTGATGGTTGCCCACTTGTTAGATATTCTGTAATTTAGGATGCTGGCAAACTAATTTAACTTGTCTGAAGTGGAAATGGAAAAAATATTCATCTAAGCCACATGGCTTGAACAAAATTCTCAGAAATATTTATTTTCTAGTCCAATCTATCATTTGTTAGGAATGGGATTCTCTTCATAGACAGGAAAGAGGACATCAATCTTCTGAAAGGCAAAATGAGTTGCTATCTAGTTGGCTGGTCAGGTGTTCTCTTTGGTTTCTATTCATCAGCTTTTCAATTTTTTCTTTGTACACATAGATCAAGGTCTACAGACTCTGAAAACTTGTTCTATAAATTGTCCAAAAAGAACTGGAGTGAACTCCTATTCTGTTTAATGTTTTCTATGCTATGATACCAGCCAATTTAAGATGAGCAATTATACCATGTAATGTGTCGAGACAAGCTATGAAATTTATATGTCTGTGCTCTGAAGATTTTCAGGTTAACATCCACTGGGTTTGGTTTAGGCAGGCATAGATAAAGTTGTGTCAGACTATGCCCTGTAGTGTTAAAAAAACCACCCAGAATAACAGCATTTCTTTCACTATGTAATTATTATAAGTGTCAGGTAATTATCAGGAAAGATATTATGGATAAGACTTAAGATAGAACTCCATGGTCACTAATGGGTACACTTAGCAATGTATTAGTTAACTCAGAGACAAAGCATAACAGAAAAGTCTGGCTTCATATTTCACTAAGTCTACTGAAGACCCAAATTTTTACTGGAGTTTTCGCTTTAATACAGGTTAATTCTTCTGAAAGTTAAAATTAAGTAATGGCTCAAAAATTGTCAAGTGGCTTCAGTAGGAAGTATTTAGCCAGTATTTTTTAAGATCAGTGTAGTTTTCCAGTAAGAGAGTACATAAAACTGTCAAAACATAAAAGGTAACAGACTCAACAAAAGAGTGCTATTTCGAAAAATCTAACAAATATTTTTGAACAGAAAATTAAGTGTCAGGAATAAATTTTAAGACTATTTCCATATGAGGCAGATATACAAAATTAAATTTAAAATGCTTTCAGAAGTTGTGGAAATAACTAAAAATACTATTAAATAATAATTACTGTTTGATTATTTACAAGGCAAATGACAGATATGCATAAATATGTTTTAGTCTTTGATAACGTATCATGCTAGTAGGGATTAAAGTGATAAAATACACACAAAACTGGCATTTCAGAGGATGCAAATATTGCAGTCAGTTTCATAGGCAGTCTTAAATTTTACAAACCCTGTGCAATGAACAGTTGGTAAAGTACAGTACTGGAAAGTAACTAGTAATTTGCAAAAAAATGTGAACGTAGTGCACAAATCATTGCAGAAAGCACTGCCTTTCAAGATAGGTGTTGGAGAGATACCGCATTACAGTGAATCACAGGAGTTTTAACTACTGGATTAGGAGCTGGTCAGCAGAGTCTTAAAGTCTATTTAAACAAGATATTGATTAAGTGGGAGAAAAGGACAAGTCATGAGGAAAAACTAATCTAAAAGTATTTAAAATTACATGTGTGAATGTTTAACTGTTGACCTTTTTAGAGCTAATGTTCAACTGAATCTGACAGATTGTAAGGACTTGAAAAGGAAAATAATCCCTTTTCATAACAGGATTTTTCACTTTAGTAGGTTATGAAGAAATACCATTAACAATTTCCATAAGAAAAAGTTTCCGCAGAAACTTTTCAGCCATTACGCAGAACTTTCCAGTACCAGAGACATGAACATACTGGAGAAAGTCCAATGAGGGGACATGAAGATGACAAAAAGACTAGTGCATCGCTCATACGAGGAAAGGTTGAAAGGGCTGGGGCTGTTTGGCTCAGAGAAGAAAAAGCTTCAAGGGGACCTTACCCATGTATTTAGATATCTGATGGGAGAACACACAGAAGATAGAGCCAAACGCTTCTCAGTAGTATCTTCTGACAGGAGAAGAGGCAAGGGGAACAAAGTGGAAACACAGGCAAATCCAATTGATCATATAAAAGACCATTTTATTGTGAGGTGGTAAAACAGTGGCATGGGGTTTCCCAGAGAAGTTGTGGAGTCGCCATCCTTGGAGATATTCAAAACCAAACTGAACACAGCCCCGAGCACCCCGCTATTCTAGCCCTGCATTAAGGAGGGAGCCTGGACTAAATGATCTGAAAAGATTCCTGACAGCCTCATCCATTCTGTGATTCTGTATTATTTTCAATAGAATATGTGTGCTTTAGGCAGCAAGAATATATAGTACCAACATTTACTCTGAGCAAGTTGACAAACGCTGACTAGAGAAATGTCCATGATTTTTGTTCATATGTAAGTTAATGAATGATAAGTATATCACAAGGCTATTTAAATACATTGAGAAAAAGCTTAGTATGTCAAGGACAACTTTTCATCAAACTACCTGTGAATACAGCACTGTAAAATGCTACTTTATAATAAAGTAGAAATCAGTAACACTGGCTATTACATTCCACTGTTTAACAGGTGTAAGATGTACAGATAAGAGTCTTTTGTCTGTGGGCACTGATTTTCAGAATTACAATCACTGTTGTGCTGAAGCATAATTATTTATAAGAAAGGGCAGGAATCATCATATTGGTCATGTATCTCCTATATGACCTGTTCTGTCTCACACAGCATGATTTCATATGCCAAATATTAAATTCAATTACCTGGAAAGTCTATCAATGCCAGTAATTTATCCCTACAATGTGTCTTTATTGTCCTAACAATGAAAACAACAGTGATAAGTAGTTATATGTGCAGTGAATTAACATACTTTGATGTCATCTCTTATGCACTGCCACTGATTTTCAAGCCTCTAACAGATGATGTGCACAACTCTCCAAGGATCCTACATGCTTATGGATAAGCATGTGCTCAAGCATGTAACTGCTTGGGACAACACAGAGGAGAGCTGAATTTCTGAAAGAAACAGTGCTTGTCAGATCTTTGAGAGACAGGTGTATAAAAGCAGAAGAGGCAGAAACATGGAGGACTGTATTTTACTTCTAGCTGTCATGGAAGAATATACAGATAAAATGTAGAGAATTGTCTAGAAATGTAGCTCTCCTCTTCCCCCATCTACTTAACATAGTCTGCCATCTGAAAGAATGATCCAGCCTCTACAAAAGTATGTCTATTGGATCACGCCCTCTGTTAGCTCCAATAGAAAACTCCTGAGAACTTTTTTTTTTAATAAGAACTTAGATTTAAAAATAATGTAATATTTCCATGGGAATTCCCATACAAAGCTCACTTGCTGCAGGACTGTCATAACCCCTCATCCCGATTCCACTGCATTGATTGAGTTTCACCCTTTTGCAAAAAATTGTATAGTAGATACATGTGAACCTTAACGTATGTAAATGTAGTTTTATTATTTTAGAGAAAGATTTATCTAGATTTTTTTCTCCTGTAAAAAATCGAGATTTTTATAAAAACATTTCTTTATTAAACATTCAACAGCCAACTGGAAGATTCACTTACTATTTTTTATAATTTTTCAGACTATCCTTTGTTGCTTTTGCCCTTTTTCCTCCAAAATGTATTTATTCAATACATTCCCACTGTTAATAAGTTAAAAACTGTCACAAAGTAGCAGTTCGTTAGTTGATTTAGAAGAAAAGAAAGGAAATCTAGAGAGAAAAAGCCTCCAATTTGGGACAGAAATGCAAGCATTTTGCTTTATTAGTGTCATTGCTTTGTCACTTTTAGCTTGAAGATGTTCCCTCCTTCTGGTAAAAGAAAACAAAAGAATCTTTAATGAAAAAAGGTCTTCACACTCCATATACAGATATGAGAAGGTAACTAAAAACTATGGATCCCACTTTTCTATCTAGTCTTTGAAGCACTTTTTATTGCTGAAACTGCAAAAAAACTCAAAATGGTATCACTGCCTTCTACTTTTCTGGCTCTAAATAAAAATATTCCGAGTTTTTTCTGAAGAGATGATTGTACTAGCAAAATGAGGCTCTGTTTTCTCTACAGAATTGTAAAACCCTATTATATATTAAATTATTTAAAATAAAGTAGGTATTTTGATGGGTATTTTGTGGCTTACTTGTTCATTTATATGCATGCACATTTATTCAACTTGACAAAAAAACATTCAATACCTATGTAACAAGAACACAGGGAGGATAACCTGGAAAAAAAAAGAAACACAGATTAGGCCAGACCCATAAATTAAGATGGACAAAATAAAACAAGATATGATTGGGGTGAAGCTAATAAGCATTTGCTGGTCTCCCAAACCTAGTATGAACATCAACTGGCAAGCCCCCAGATCACAACACATGGCTGCCCAAAATACCTGCCTGGGTTCCAGACTCTGATTGCTTAGGTATCTGCATCCAAAGAAGATTTATCTGCAGACAATCAGATGCTGGCTGTGCATAATTCTTATTACCGTTAGTAAAAGAAAATTAGGTCATCTATTATTAGCAGAATATACACCTAACTATTTTGATAATGAGAAATAACAAAGTTGATAAGTAATATTAAAATAATCTTTAGGTATTCCACTATAAAGGCATAATTTGCTGTGTAATTCAGTATGCATATTTACAGTTTTATATTAAGGAATCCAGAGGATTTTAGCTCCTGCCAGAATAATTGAATGCCAAGCATCTGCCAATAACCAAATCTGTTAGAAAGCCTCTTAAATAGCCCAGGAATAGAAGAAGGTTAGATAACACTGTAATAATAAGTATAATCTTAGAGGAAGGAAAGGGAATAGAAAGGCAACAACCAATTTTGGTTTAATTATTTTTTTAAATTTACATATAATGTAAAAGTTATAATTCTGTTTTCATTTATACTCGGTGGCAGGCTTCATGAAATACTCTAAAGCAGGTTAGACGTCATTCATTAATTACCAACTACCAACAAAAATAATTCTGTCACGGAACTACTTTGTGTAACAAAAACATATAAATTATGTGACTCTCATGTAGTCCTTGATGATAACCTTTTCATTTTAATTTTCTCTACGTAAGATTAAAGAATGGCAAAAAAATCCCAAATGGCATTTTTTTTAGAAAGATTTTATTTGAAACTGCATCTCCATTCCAGGTATTTAAAAACACACTTGAGAAAAAAGAATAAAAACACATTTCTGAAAAAAATAAATAATTTAAAGAGTCTAATACTTTCATTTAAAGTTCCCTTTTCAAAAGAATTTCTTACTGGAAATGGAAAGTATTTCTCAATGTAAATCATTTTTCAGTGCAGACTGTGCTCTCCTTTTTCACCTTTAATTGAATGCATTTTGATCTGAAATTTTAATCCCTAAAATACAGAGTATTTTCTTAGTATCAAGTACAACCATATACATACTAAACATGACCTCTTAAAAGAAAGTGAAGTGCTCCAAGCTTGTCATCCATGTGAGGGGCAGATCTCATATGACCATGGGAAAACAGCACTTCAAATGCAGGTTCTTTAACTCCACCTACCATAAGTGGTCAAAGCAAGCACCTCGTAGAAAGTGGTCAAAGCAAGCACCTTGTAGAATGAAGTCTTTTAGTCTCTCACCATTACCTATGAGCAAAATCTGCAGTGATTTCAGCTGCTCAGGTACTTCGTTCACTTAAAATAAGACTGACAATATATGGTGACAATAGGCAGACTAGAGAGGTCTGACACATAACAACTTTTAAGTTGTGGTTTTGTGTGGGACAGTATGATTTCTTGTGATGTGTTCAAGCAGACATTAATTCCCCTTTAGGTGAAAAATGGATCAAAACTTTCTCCCATCACACATTCCCATTACAGAGGCCACTTAACATCATGCTTTTATCTTTTTCCATCTGCTGCTACACAGCCCTTTCACAGAACACAACATTGTTTTCAGGAAAGTAACCAATCTGTTATTAATCAAAATACTTCAAATTTAAAAACATAAAACTAACAACGAACCACATATCATTATTGTTTAAAATATTAGAATAGCAGGCCAGCATTGTATAAGCAACGCAATGATAGATCTTCACTCTCAAGTCAAGCATGGATTAAATGAAGGGAAAAAAGCAGTCTCCTAAAAATGCATCTAATCTCTGACCTAAAGTACACAGTCCTTTTAACTGATGAGTTAGTAAAGCATATCCTCCACTTTGAATCCTTGTGTTTAGAACAGAGTTTCCTGTTTTCCCAGAGCAAAAGCAGCTTCACCACATTAGGTGCATACTGCAGAAAGTGATGTTTCTAAAAAAAAGATGCAGACCATGGAAGACAAACAGTTTAACCAGGCTGGGGCAAGCAAGCACCTCTGAAGCTGGAAATGACTAGGTATTGAACTGTCAAACAAAAGTAGTCTCCCATCAGTAAAGTTTTCACTGAAAATCAAAGATTTTCCTATCTTATTTTTTAACAACCCCAAGGAAGATGATACACATAAAACACAACAAGCACTTGTGAACAAAATGTGGCATTTCATTACATCATTAGTGATTGCTCTATAGGAAAAAAGGTATCTTCTTTCTTAACTGTAGCCAAAACAGAGGAGCTTCAGGGTATAGAAAGATATTTATTCAAATTTCTGTGCATCAAATAATTAAAACATGAGGCTTTACAAGACAGTATACCTGTATCCTGTTCATTACTTAGGTATGGGTGCTTTTAACCAGAACAAATATGTAAAAAAGGCTTATTGAGCAGATACTTGCAATTAGTAAAATGAGTCACTGAAGCGTAATATCCTCTGAGATATTGCTTGCTCTCATCATAAGGAGTGAAACAACCTATGTTTGTGGACACCATGTTGCCTCAAGCTTCTATGGCTTTACTTGTGCCTGGTCTCTCAGAGAACAGAGAACTGGAAAAGTTCTGTCAGCGAGCGCTGAATTGCCGACAGAGCCAACTGCCATGAAAACACAGTTCAGGTTGCTGTCATAGCTATCATGTATTTTCTGTTACATACATACACACAATATAATGCTTTCTGAAAAACCATATTCAGCATGGTCAGAAATCTCTGCTGTGTTTCATATCTCACTGGAGATGCAATTAGTAGAACGACATGCTACAGGTGGTGCATATGCTAAACACATTAGCATCAGAAACTGCCACAGCTCAGTGGTGGCATCACATATCACTGTATTCAAGAATGCACAGTAGCAGGTCACCATCCATGATCTGATCCAAAAGACTCAGTCAGCAATACAGAGTAGTTTAATGATGGCAAGGAAGGAACAGATAGTAATTAAGATTCTGTCCTGTTAAGATAGCGACATCTATTTGAGGGAGCCAATCTATAATTCACCTTCATGTCTTTGCTTAGATCATAATGATGCAACAGTTAACACTAAAAAAACAAGGAAAATTCTGATTCCTGTCGTAAATATAAAAATAAAACATATTACTTGGCAGCTCTAAAAGTGCAGAAAATCAAAATGCTTTCTTTTTCCTGCTTATTTGAAGATTAGAGACTTCACATACTCAGAAGCACTTCAGGGTATGAAATCTATGTTGCCTTAATGCAAAGCTTCAAGTTCACCATGTGAATATGAGCTTTTGTGAAGATAAGTATGGAATTAAGCCATTGGGATAAAAGTGAAAAATACTGTTTGCTGTTTATATATATGTGCCATAGATTTCATTCACTGAAATATCTTGCACAAAACATTATTTATAACTACAAACATGTACAGCCCAGAGATCCCAAAAAGAGGAAGTCAGCATCATGGCTCAATTGTTAAACAAAAACACTTGGAAAGTTACAGTGTTGATGGCCTCATCAGTTGAAAATCACTGCAGCAGTGAAAAACTCATGAAGCAATGTTGAATCTGAAACCTGATGACTTCCTCTATTCTCCCAATCTTTGTGTCTCTTTCCAAACAACAATGAAAGTCATTGAGACCACCAAACACCACAGCAATGTTTTAATAAAACTGATACAGACAGACCCAGAAAGCTAGGTCAGTTTTTCTATTAATGAACACAAATGCATACTGCTGCTTTCTATCTTGCTTTACATAGCTTTTCTAACAATTTCATATAGGTATTTCACTTTGACCATGACAGAACATTTGACCAACAGTTTCATCAGTCTCTATACTAACTCATGGATGGTGGCACATGCCTTGTGAAGGTGGTCAAAGCAATGGATGAAGAGCAACTCGCAGCGCAGAGGTAAACCCATCTGGGCTGCTGACTTATAGTGAGATATTGCTGACCAATTAGAAAAGCTGTCTGTGAAGGTACATCATGTAGATGCCCATATGCTATGCAGAAATGCCACCATGGACTGCCAAAAAGGGCAGACTTTGGTCTTTTCAGGAGCCCGCTTGAGAGAGTCCCTTGGGGGCAGTCCTGAGGGGCAAAGGCATCCAGGAAGGCTGGATGTTTTTCAAGAAGGAAGTCTTAAAGGTACAGGAGCAGGCTGTTCCCATGTGCCATGAAACGAGCCGCTGGGGGAAAAGAGAGGCCTGGCTGAACAGAGAGATATGGTTACAACTCAAGGAAAAAAAGGAGAGTTTATGGCCTTCGGAAGAAGGAGCATGCCACTCAGGAAGGCTACAAAGATGTTGTAAGGCTATGTAGGGAGAATATTAGAAAGGCCAAAGCCCAACTAGAACTTAACCTGGCTTGGGACATTAAGAACAATAAAGAGTTTCTATAAATATACTAATAACAAAAGGAGGGCTCAGGAGAATCTCCATCCTTTATCATAGAATCATAGAATCATAGAATGTGTTGGGTTGGAAGGGACCTTTAAAGGTCATCTAGACCAACCCCCCTTGCAGTACGCAGGGACATCTTTAACTAGATCAGATTGCTCAGAGCCTCATCAAGCCTGGCCTTGAACATCTCCAGGGACGGGGCCTCCACCACCTCTCTGGAAAACCTGTTCCAGTGCCTCAACACCCTCATTGTAAAGAACTTCTTCCTAATGTCTAATCTAAACCTACCCTGCTATAGTTTAAAACCATTGCCCCTCGTCCTGTCACTACATACCCTTGCAAACAGCCCTTCCCCAGCTTTCTTGTAGGCTCCCTTCAGGTACTGGAAGGCTGCTATGAGGTCTCCCTGGAGCCTTCTCTTCTCCAGGCTGAACAA
>VYZM01001190.1:14011-102094 GCA_013398915.1 Dromas ardeola | reverse complement strand
ACAGGTCCATGTCCTTCTTGTGCTGAGGGCTCCAGAGCTGGATACAGTACTCCAGGTGGGGTCTCACCAGAGCAGAGTACAGAAGGGGAATCACCTCTCTGGATCTGCTAGCCACGATTCTTTTGATGCAGCCCAGGAAGCAATTGGCCTTCTGGGCTGCAAGCGCACATTGCCTGCTCATGTCCAGCTTTTCACCCACCAGAACCCCTGTTGTGTGAAAGGTGCAAAGCGGTTTTGGCAGAAAATAAACCCCCTTGCGTTCTAACATTTCTCACCAAGGTGGGAGGCTAGGTGCGGCTAGCTTTAAATTCTGAGTGATGCCCAATCACTATCAGTCCAGTAGCATTTAACATGTATTAAACTATTACGATTTGGATACACTAATAGTGGACTGCACCTTCAGTCTAGTCGTGCTCATGAACTAGCACGGCCACTCTCGAGTCTTTGGTCACGTTCAGTGAGAAACCAAAACGACTAGCTACTTAAACAGTGCAGTTTATTTAAACAACATATATATATAGGTTCTTTGGATTGCTGGTGATAAGTACACTGCCTGCAAAGCACATGCAAATAAAAGTATTGTCACACATACAAAAAGTGCGACAAAGTTATAAACAATACAGCCTGGCTATAAAACGTGGAAAAGAGATTCTCTAGAGAAATTTCTAAGTTTCCCAAAGAAGCGCTCGGTATAGTCTAAGTCTTACCCACAGGCGTCCCTACTGGGGGGAAGAAAGGCTCAGCCCGTCGACTGGTCCCGGAAGTCAAAGGCAGTCTGTGATGGAGTTCTCCCGTCACTTGTTCATAATGGTGTCTTCCCTGGTATCCCCTCTTTCTCGGGCTATTTTTATACTATTTTTTACTTTTAAGGTGGAGTTTGAGTGACTTTAGTCATAAATATGAGTGGTGTAAAATTCTCACTTCACGTAGGCGGGTAGCCTTCTGGATGGAGGTGTGTTTTGGTATTATAATGACATTATGATGAGCAAAGTTAGCACAAAGGACAGCATTTCATCAAAATTTGATAAGATGTGGGCTCAGGGCAGCGTGTAGGCTGCTTATCTATTCCTTAATACCATTTTGATCCCATATCTGCTATACGTCACAGGGCAAGGCGACAGAAGTTTACATTCTGTTCCATCCCCCGTGTATCTTAGCAAGCAATAGTGTACCGGGAACTGCAGATGTTGAATTCATGCCAGCTGCAGCTGTTTTCTACCTCAGAAGCCTCTTGATTTTATACTTTTCCTTAATGTGTGAACAATGCTGTACTTTTATATTTTTGGCCAATTTAGTAATTATTCCACACCCCCAAGTCCTTTTCTGCAGGACTATCACATCATCCCCCAACCTGTATTGATAATGAGGATTGTCCAGACCCAAGTGCAGGACCTTGCACTTGACCTTGTTGAACCTCATGAGGTTTGCAAGGACTCACTTCTTTAGCTTGTCCATGTCCCCCTGGATGATATCCCGTCCCTCTGGCATTATCAGGTGAAGGTGGTAACAAAGTGACAAACGATGAGGAGAAGGCTGAGGTACTTAATGCCTTCTTTGCCTCAGTCTTTAGTAGTGGAGTTGGTTCTTGCCTGAGTACCCAGACTCCTGAGCCAGTAGATAGGAGCAGGGAGGACAATGAAGCCCCCGTAATCCAAAAGGAGATGGTGAGGGACCTGCTCCAACACCTGTCCATACACAAGTCTGTAGGGCCAGATGGGGTCCACCCAGGGGTACTGAGGGAGCTGGCGGAAATGCTCGTTGAGCCACTCTCCATCATTTACCAGCAGTCCTGGCAAACTGCGGAGGTCCCAGCTGACCAGTGTCTAGCAAACGTGATGCCATTCCACAAGAAGGGCCAGAAGAATGATCCGGGGAACTATAAGCCTGTGAGTCTGACCTCAATGCTTGGAAAGGTCATGGAACAGATCATCCTGAGTGCCATTATACAGTACATCAAGGACCACCAGACAATCAGGCCCAGTCAGCATGAGTTCGTGAAAGGCAGGTCCTGCTTGACAAACCTGATCTCCTTCTATGACAAAGTGACATGCTCGGTGGATGAAGGAAAGGCTGTGGTTGTTGGTTACTTGGAATTTAGTAAGGCCTTTGATATGATTTGCCACAGCATTCTCCTGGAGAAACTGGCTGCCCATGGCTGGGACTGGAGTACTCTTCACTGAGTGAAAAAACTGGATGGAGGGCCAGGCCCAGAGAGTAGTGGTGAATGGAGTTAAACTCAGTTAATGGCCAGTCACAAGTCGTGTTTCCTAGCGGTCGGTACTGGGGCCAGTTCTCTTTAATATCTTTCTCAATGATCTGGATGAGGGCATTGAGTGCACCCTCAGTAAGTGTGCAGATGACACCAAGTTAGGCCAGAGTGTCGACCTGCTTGAGGGTAGAAAGGCTTTCCAGAGGGATGTGGACAGGCTGGATCAATGGGCCAAGCCCATTGGAATAATGTTCAACAAGGCCAAGTGCCGGGTCCTACATTTGGGTCACAACAACCCCATGCGGCATTACAAGCTTGGGGAAGAGTGGCTGGAGAGCTGCCTGGCAGAAAAGGACCTCGGGGTGTTGGTCGAGTGCTGGCTGAATATGAGCCAGCAGTGTACCCAGGTGGCTAAGAAGGCCAACAGCATCCTGGCCTGTATCAGGAACAATGTGGTCAGTAGGACTAGGGGAGTTATTGTCCCCCTGTACTCGGCACTGGTGAGGCCCCTCCTTGAGTACTGTGTCCAGTTTTGGGCCCCTCACTACAAGAAAGACATTGAGGTGCTGGAGCGTGTCCAGAGAAGGGCAACGAAACCGGTGAGGGGTCTGGAGAACAAGTCTTATGAGGAGTGACTGAAGGAGCTGGGATTGTTTAGCATAGAGAAAAGGAGGCTGAGGGGAGACCTTAACGCTCCCTACAGCTACCTGAAAGGAGGTTGCAGAGAGATGGGGGTCGGTCTCTTCTCCCAAGTAACAGGTGATAGGACAAGAGGAAATGGCCTCAAGTTGTTCCAGGAGAGGTTTAGACTGGATATTAGGAAAAATTTTTATACTGAAAGGGTTATTGTGTATTGGAACAGGCTGCCCAGGGAAGTGGGCAGTTGAGTCACCATCTCTGGAGGTTTTTAAAAGATGGGTGGACATTGTGCTTAGAGATAGTTTTGTGATGCTTTTTGTCAGTGTTAGGTTGATGGTTGGACTAGATGATCTGAAAGGTCCCTTCCAACCTAGGCAATTCTATGGTTCCAGGATTCTATATACCCAAGAGTCAGGCCACTGAGGAACAACAAAAAAATCAACAGGTGGATTGGGCTGCTAAGATTAAAGTGTCCCCAGTAGACTTGGATTGGCAACATAAAACTGAATTGTTTGTAGCTCAGTGGGCCCATGACATTTCACACCATCAAGGAAGATATGCAACATATAGATGGGCTCGTGATAGAAGGGTGGATTTGACTATGGACACTATTTCATAGGTCATCCATGAATGTGAAACATGTGCTGAAATAAAGCAAGCAAAACCATATAAACCTATATGGTACGGACAATGGTGGCTGAAATATAAGTATGGGGAGGTTTGGCAAATTGACTATATCTCCCTTCCATGAACCCGGCAGGGAAAACACTCTGTGCTTACAATGGTGGAAGCAACCCACCTGATGGCTGGAAACATATGTTGTGTCTCATGCCACTGCCTGAAACACTATATTAGGCCGTGAAAAACAAGTCCTGTGGTGACATGGTACTCCAGAGAGAATTCAGTTAGACAATGGGAATCATTTCTGAAATAATCTTATAGACACCTTGGCTAAAGAGCATGGTATTGAGTGGTTATATCACATCTCCTATCACGCACCAGCTGCCAGGAAAGTGGAACGATGCAATGAGTGCTGGAACATTTAAAAAGTGGGATAAGCAATTAGCAGAACCCACATGGTCAGTCAACACCAGGGGAACTGTCCTGCTCAGTCAGAGCTTTTACCTACTGTAGAAGGGGATAAGATCACTGTGGTGCATGTAACGAATATGTTGGGGAAAACAGTCTGGGTTACCCCAACCTCAGGCAGAGGCAGACCCACTTGTGGGGTTGCTTTTGCTGAAAGACCAGGGCATACCTGGTGGGTGATGGGAGAGGTTCGATGTGTGCCTTTAGGAGATCTGATTTTGGTGAGAACTCTTAATTTAAATGGTATGGTGTCAATTGTTACATAATACTAACAGTGTTCAGTAAGTGTTTTTCAGGATAACATAGTGGTAATGAAATCAGAGCTGGTTTTGTTGAATGGTGTCCAGTGACAGGGAACATCCTAGCGATGAGCACAACATGTTATATTGCTGCACCCAACTCCAACTGTCTGTCATCCTGTATTGAGGCCTGGTCCTCATCTGACAACTGAGTGAATGCCATATCACTCCTTTCTACCCTAAAAGACTATTATGATAGATGTAACTCACAGTTTTGGACTAAAGAAATACAATGGACCTTTAGGACAATAGTTCATAGCATTAGAGGATTATATTTGTGTGTGTGTATGTGTATATATCTATATATATATTAGAAGACAAATATAATAGTAACTTGAGTGTCACATACATATGGTATGAAATAAGGCATGGAACGTTCTGGGTTGAGCAACACAGGACTAACCTCTCTTCTAATGCTTGGGAGAACTCCACTTTTGGAAGACTCTAGAGTCTGAATTTGTGAAAATATTTGTGAAACACTAACATCACTGAATATTGCTGTAATTACTGGTTTGTAATGTAGAGAATACATTGTTACATGGAGGTGATATTTTACTAAAATCAAGTTAAACTTTGGGAAGGGTGGAGGGTGTCAAGGGCTTTATACTGTAGAACATGGCAAAAGTTTCATACAGCAAGTCCCAGTAATTTCTAAAAGTTGAAATAAACAAATAAAGGTAAAATAAATTTTACAACAATCTGCAGGACCTGAAATAACCTATGAACCTTTTCAACCCAAATCAGATGCAGGTATTTTCTTATTCAGCTTAAAGCAAGAAAAACAGTATCCTCAGAGGGGTTGTATTAACCAGTTAAAATCATACATGTCACAAAAATCTCTAAAGTGCTATAAAGTAAGAGATGTGCATTGATAGCTTAGTAGTGTTTGCTAGCTTTTCCTGGTAAGGTCTTAATTCTTTCTTTTGTTTATTTGTTAAGAAAAACAGCTGTTCGATGCTAACTAATAGAAATATAAATTACTAAATTTTTATACTACTAGAATTTGTGTAAATATATTATATAGTATAGATGATATATAAAATATGTCTTATTTATAGCAAACAAAAATGTATGGTTTGTGAGATGCATCTACAAATAGTTCTTGTAAAATAATCTCATAGGTATATGTAGTAGATATATATATATCAGTTGGCAGAATCTTGAAAAATAAGCTAACCAATCTTTTAAATGCTATTTTGTTGTCCTGAGTAGAAGAGTTTCGGGTTTTTTTGTCTTTTAAATAATCTTATAACTACTTATGCTGTCAGTTGTTCAACACATTTTAATTTGATGATGTGTTTAACGGTATCTTGGCTAAAATTTTCACGTTATGTCAAAAAGGCGGCAACTTAATTCTAAATATGGATAACATATGGACAGAAAAGCAACCAGTCAAATGCTCTGCCTGGATCACAACGGGGCAAGCTTAATATTTTTTTGTGTCCTTCTAAGACCACAAAGGCTGACAGCATAAAATAAAAAATTGTGTTAATCAAAGAAGCAAACTCTTCAGGCCCTACAGCCCCTAACAGCTAATGCAGTGCCTGGGAAGCTGCTTTCTGGCAGCAGCTGAGGTCATTTCTACAACAATTCCTTTAGACCTGCCCCTCTGCAACCCAAAATCTTGACTTCTCACACTTTCTAATTCAGATTCTAAATGGGAAAAGTCTATTCCCAAATGCTTCAAAGTAAAAGGAACAGATTGAACATGTCCTATGAAAACTGGTGTGTATGTATACATGTTTTCACATTTTCTACTTAATTCTTGTTAACCTTTGCACACATAAGAAAATAATTTTTAAAATGTAGCAGCTGAATATCGATGCAGAAATAAGTATTTCATATGTTACTTAAATACATGCCAACTGTAGTACTGATGACTTAAAAAAGTATTTCAAAAGGTAAAGGCTAGTCATGTAACTAAATATCTAGACTAGATAGATTTGGTAACAAAAAATATATGCAGGTACATGCATGGATGGTTTAGCGTTTGTTCATAATTTTGTTGGGTGCAAAAGACAAACAGTTAAAACTATTAATATGTAATACTGAAATATGTTTTTTCCTACAAGAATCTAAAATCCAGATAAATATCATAGTTACGGTATTTTTTTCTGCAAGTCACATCGGATCTGTGCTTCACTACTTTGACTCAGTGAATCACTGACTAATAAATCCCTTCAAATTCTTCTGTATGCTTCTTACATTTTAGATCCATATCTTCAATTGATAGAAAAAAATATTTTTTTCTGTCTGGAAAATAAACATAAATACAAATAAAAAACTAAAAAGTGCATGCTCTGTCTGTCAGAATAACACTTTAATTATCAAAGTAGCAACAAATCTGTACTTCATATAGAAAATGAGATATTTAGCACAGACAAATTGGAAGACAATTTGTATAGAAAGATCTAGAACTTAAAATTTAAGTTTAATTTGGTCCATGTAAGTCAGTGGATCTCTGTTTTTGGGAATGACACTCATTCTCTCTCACCAAGTAAATATTTGTTTTAACACTGTTATTAGTGTGTCAGACAGCAAAGGTACAATGGGTATAAAATGTGGGCATAAGGCTTTAATATATTTTGTAAAGATTCCCTTTTTTTGGCAATAAAAGAAGATATTGACTCTTGACTGTCAATAAAAAACAAAGTTTTAAATTTAGGTTTTTCAAAACTACTGAAAAGGCAAATCAACTTTAAAAAATCATTTGTTTTAATATATTTTTCTTAAATTTGATCGAAATGGAGGTGCTTATTTTCTGGCTATGATTAAGAGCTCTTTCACTCATTTGTCCTTGTGATGAATAAGCCGTGATGAACAAGCCATGATGAACAAGAGAAACAGACACACCTTAAAAATAATTAATTACTAAATACATTGTGGTTTTATTCTCATAAGATGACAGTTCAGTGCATACCTATTTGGTATATACACTCGATATTTTTTGAGAGATTTCTGTATCTATGGACTTTATTTGAAAACTTGACAGGAGCTGCAGGGTGATCTGAAAGGCCAAAATAGAAATCCTACAATCAACAAGATGGCTTTCTACATAAGCTTTTAGTGAATAAATTATTCACAGGTAACTGAACCTCAACAGTTACTGTTTTTTAAACAACACACAACCTGTGTTTTATTAATTGCTGATGACAAATAGTCCTTTTCCTCTCTTCCTCGCAAATTGTTTCCCACAGAGAGATGTCTTTAGACTGTACAATGCTGCATCTGCTCTGTAATGTATACCAAAAGAAATATAGAGAAGGGACTTGACAGCAAATGGCTATCAGGCTGTACACATCCTCACACAAAAGACAAATGAACATTTTTTTTTTTTTAAGAGTTTCAAACTTGTATTTGTGTGACCTATATGAATAGTATATGAATTTAGTTTGGATAAGAGTTTGCAACAACACTCAATTTGTTCAGCAGCTGTATGAGAGGGGCAGGTTTCATTCTGTTTCTTGGTGAATAATTGTCTGCGGCAATGAGGCACTCTTGTTTTGCCTGAACTGAACTTTAGCAGAGAATTAAAAATTGGAATGAGCAGATGTAGAAGAGCTTCTTTCTTCCATAAAAACATTTCTTCAAAAGCATTTGAATCTTATAGAAAAGAAAAGCCTGAAGAAGACTGTATTCCTTGGAACTGATGATGTTGAATAGTTGTTTCATCAGCTTAATACTGACTTCATACATTAGGTCAGCAACAGATATGCAGAAGCTTGCTAACGCCAGTGACACTGTATGGCTATCATGGCCATGTTCATAAAATGCTTCTATGCTCAGAGACAAACAACTCAGACAAGAGTTTATGGGCCATTCTTCTCAAAGCTGCAGAAGGCTACATATCCTGTGGAGTATATCTAACTATAGCTGGATACGGATATAGATGAAAGTTAGGATATTTAAAATAGACCTAGCTTGAACACAGTGGGATGGAGGAGTGGAGGGATTGAGGGAGAGAGGTAAAGAAGCAGAGCTGGACACAGTTTCTATTTAGTTGTCTTATGTTATTGTCTTTTCTGTGACCTTGTCCAGTCTTCCCTTGATCTTATAGAAACTCTCATCCTTGCAGAATAGAAGGTTTGTCTCTTTATAGCTAACTTATTTTATTCAACTATATTATACTCTTCAGAACTTGTTCTGAAGAGATACTGTCTACTAATATAGCTCCTCTCTCTGTATTTATACATCCTAACATAGTAATTGTCCTTTCTGAAGGGCAATTCTTTCCTTCTGACTACTTCCGATTTGTCAAAGACATTTTAAACTCTTAGGTTGTCCTCCAATGGTCTTGCACTCTCTTCCACATTAGTAACTTTTGAAATGTTAGGCACACCTCTACTTCATGTTCTATGTCATTAATAGAAAACCATGAGTATTTCCAGACTTTTGAGCATTTCCAGACTTTTGAGCCACCAAGTTTGCACTCACCGTTAACAGTTCTTTCATCTACACCCAGTTTCTATAGCTTGCTTATATGAATGGTATCTCAAAAGAATGTTAAACACATACTACTTTTCTTCTTTCTATATGGCTACTTTCCATATGTATCTCCAAGGATGCTGCCTTGGAAGGAAATTAAACTGGCTTCATAGATTTTGTTCATGACATATCCATGCTAGGTTGTTACTACTCATCTCTTTATTATCTTCTAAGAGCTTATAAATAGGGTTTTTTTTACTGAAATTGAAATACTGAAATTTACTCAATACTGAAAAAAAATATTTTTTCAGTAATACATTTGCCCTTTCCTAGCTTCAGTGATGAAAGAGATAAGGTGTAAAATAGAAGCAGACTTTAGGGGTTTACATTTAAATTCGTATGTTGAAAAGATACCTTGAACACTGGGAAAAACATCACAGATCTCTCCAAACAAACATGATGCAAGATCCAAAAAAAGAATCATCACAAAGCATGTGAATAAAAGCAATCTTCAACTACAGCAGCCAATGTTCTTTTACTTTACAATCAGTGGAATGACAAAAACATTTTAAAAAAATAATCTAATTCAGCCATTGAGAAACACTGTCCAGAATAGCATTCTTTCTTCATTGACTAGCAAGGAAACCTAGGTAGCTTTAGCTAGCTGAAGCTGAAGTTCACTTAAGTGTGTTTACCCCTTTTGCATCAGTGAAGCAGTGTGCATTTCAGTTAACTGGACGTTAAAACCACAAAAAAAAAAGTCGGTTTTCCCTCATTACTTCCTATTTCTTCCTTGCTAGCAGGAATGATTAGTGAAGAACAGGTCTTACACCAGTGTTTATCCATCTTTCATTCATGAAATCAAAATTCTTACATAATAACATGGATTTAGGGATCTATGAAGTGGGTCAACATTGCCTAAGCACACAATTCTAAACCTTTATGTAGCCTTTTGGCAAATGATTTTCTGGTAAATTTTGAAATGAAAAATACTCTGATTTCAGATTATGCTGATATAAGATTCTTTTTCCCAATTTTCCTTTTCTAAGGCTTGGACTTGCCTCAGCTAATGATACCCCGGGCAACAGTTACGCTAAAGGAGGGCTTACTTCAATTTGTTAAGTCTCACTGTGTTCTAAAACCTTACCGATTTTTAATAAATTAATTCAGAAATAAAAAGTAATTTACATTAGATTCATCTTTAAAAAGCTGGAGACAAGACACCAAACTTGGGCAAATACACAGCTGGCTTCAATCTGGAAAGTGCCAACACTTTCCTTTTTTTGTAATGTAAATACAGTTCTCAGCAGACTGCTAATTAAAAACAAAAAAAAAATACCTCTTAGCATATGAGCAATGTCATGCTTGAAATACTCAGGAATCTCAAGAAACAGTTAATAGTACAGTGACTAAAAAATTGCTATTCTCCAGGTGCATTTTTAACAGACATGCAACCATTTAAAATCAAGGAAAGGGAAGTACTACCACCCATAATTGCATTGCAACTGAATTAAAACACGAATTTCATTTATTTCTATTAATAAATTAATATTTTAAAAACTTAAGTACAGAAGACATTTAAGAATATATAGATTTTAAAATAAGAATTTTAAAATAAACAGTGACAAACTAGCAGAGAAAGTAGTCAAAGCATCAATACAATAAAGTTCAGGAAATAAGTTAAAGACGACATGAGTGTCCTAGATACAGCAAGTATGTCTGAGATAAGGAAAGGGTCAGGTAAGACCTCAGGGTCATCCATTCTGCCTCCATTCTGATTCTACAATGCATGAAGTATTGCATTAAAATTTTGTTCACCATAAGAACAAAAAAATTGAACTCACAGGAGAATAGCACAGGTTTAATTCTGAACCACTTTTCTTAACAGGCTTTAACTGATACAGGGTTGGTGGAGAAGATATGTTATTTCTCATTAAAATTTGTCTTGCATTATTTGTTGACTGTAGAAAAAAATTTACTCCTACACATAGTGAAAGCTATGAAAACTCAGGCATGCTATTCAGAATAGTTAAAGTACATAGTACATGTTCGCCTATTTGAAAGAAATGGCAGTGATGCATGATATTTTTCATTTTCCAAAACATATATGTCAGATTTTTGCAAAATATCTCTTTTTCCCTTAAACAGTTTATTATTAAATTGCCAAACATTGAGTTCAGAATTTTGCTGGTTTGTATTTTTTTCCAGTATTGGCTTATTACTACAAAAAATAAATAATCACAAACTGTGAAAAATACAATTGGAACTTTTTAAATGTAACAGTAGACTGGGAGACAGTCAGAAAGATTTGGAGGGCAGATTTAATTTCTTCTTTTTCTAAAACTTTTCATGGCTAAGCAGATGGAAATCTATTTTCTGAAAATATAGCAGTTAATGACAAGTAATGTAAAATATTGTACTTTTGCCATCTGAGAATTGATATGAACAATTTGGCAGAGGTTGGTAGCTACAACAAACTGTTAAGCAAATTAAAACATTGGAGAAATAGTTCTCCCAGTAGAACCAAGAACTGGAAAAAAATATCTGTAATAAAATATTTTTGTCACTGCAAAAGTTTTATGCTTACTCTAGCTATTTTTCTGAACTTAAAATATAACAAAGAAAGAAAAAAGTCGACGAGAAACTCAACATGAGCAGGCAATGTACACTTGCAGCTCAGAAAGCCAACCGCATCCTGGGCTGCATCAAAGGAACCGTGGCCAGCAGATCCAGAGAGGTGATTCTGCCCCTCTACTCGGCGCTGGTGAGACCCCACCTGCAGTACTGCGTCCACCTCTGGAGTCCTCAGCACAAGAAGGACAGGGTTGGAATGGGTCCAGCAGAGGGCCACGAAGATGATCAGAGGGCTGGAGCACCTATGCTATGAGGACAGGCTGAGAGAGTTGGGGTTGTTCAGCCTGAAGAAGAGAAGGCTCCAAGGAGAACTTATAGCAGCCTTCCAGTACCTAAAGTGGGCCTGCAGGAAGGATGGGCAGGGAGTCTTTATCAGGGAGTGCAGTGTAATGATAGGACAGAGGGTAACAGCCTCAAAGTGAAAGAGGGTAGATTTAGATTAGATATCAGGAAGAAATTCTTTACTGTAAGGGTGGTGAGGCACTGGAACAGGTTGCCCAGGGAAGCTGTCAATGCCCCATCCCTGGAAGTGTTCAAGGCCAGGCTGGATGAGGCTTTGAGAAGCCTGGTCTAGTGGGAGGTGTCCCTGCCCACAGCAGGGAGGCTGGAACTAGATGATCTTTAAGGTCCCTTCCAACCCAAACCATTCTGTGATTCTGTGGAAAAAACGCGGGTGGGGGAGAAGAAGAAAAATAAAAGAAAAGCACAACGTAAATACATTTATACCTCTTTTAGCACTGGCAACATCAAAGCAAAATTGGCATTTTGACTTTTTCTCCTAAACACAGAGAGATTTGGTGGGGTGGTTTTTTTAGAGAAAGAGCATAATAAATTCCATATATATTCATTAGTAGCTTTAGCAGACAGAAGTCTGGTTTTCAATTTCCATTAAAAAAATAAAAAGACAGAAAAAGAAACAGTCCATCTTGACTTCTGGTTGAGATTTCCACCTGTATGTGAGTGCTTGGTATGTGAATTAGCTAGTTTTATCTATATAGGTAGGTTATATATATATATATATATATATATATACACACATATATATATATAGGAACAGGTCAAGAGGAGGGCCACCAAGATGATCAGAGAGCTGGAGCATCTCTCCTATGAAGACATGCTGAGGCAGTTGGGGTTGTTCAGCCTGGAGAAGAGAAGGCTTCGGGGAGACCTTCTAGCATCCTTCCAGTACTTAAAGGGGGCTGTCCTGATTCTGGCAGGGACAGGGTTAATTCTCCTCAGGCTCTGTCAGGGATACAGGTATTCCATCCCATGTGAGCCATGCCCAGTCTGTAGCTGGGAGCTGCGAGGGGAGGGGGCAGGAAGTCAGTGTTTGGGAGCCGTGTGGGGCGTCCCGGGTCCGTGGTTGGTGAGCAGTGGTATCTTAACCGTGTTTGTACATTCCTCTGTCCGTGTTGTTGTTTTCGTGTTCTCTTTGCTGTTCTGTTAAACTGATTTTGTCTCAACCCACTAGTTTTGCCTTTTTCTTCCAATTTTCCCACTGGGAGGGCAGTTTGAGAGAGCAGCTGGTCTAGTGGAAAATGTCCCTACCCCTGGCAGGGTGTTTGGAATTATATGATCTTTAAGGTCCCTTCCAACTCTAACTATTCTATGACTCTATGATTCTATATATATTGCAGAGTCTAGTGTATTACAATGTGAGTATCTGTTGCAGTTCACTGTGTCTGATTGCTAATATCCTCCCATTTGTGGGAAATTAGAGGAAGTGATGAACAAGTAACAAGCAAGTACATCAACAAAGCACTTAAAGAATATCAAGGATCAAAGACAAACTGATGGCATTAGCTATTCAGAGTATTATCTCCATAGCAATATTTGGAAACCAACTAAGGACCAAGACTTATTCTTTCCAATTAAAACCAGAGGTAAATAAAAATACTAAAATCTTAAAGGAAGACCAAGCAAAATATTATATTGAATAGGTTCTAACTATTAGATATATCATCAGTTGAGAGACAAACTGGAGACAACTAGGCTGAACTGGATTTACCAAAGCTTGCAAACCCCCTAAAGATTAGGCAAGAGGAAATGTGCACACAGGCATTTTTTTCTTTGCTTGCTTGTTTATTTCATCTATTATGAACCCTTGGGGTGAATAAATAATACTTTGTTTGAAGAAGTTATGTTTGATATTGCTTTAATCAGTCTCTGTCAAAGACTCCCATAGGAAAAAAGGTCTCTCAGGTTCATAAACAGATTAGAGCCCTAATATTCAGTCTGAGAGGTAAAATCATGTGATTTCTCCTTAATGAGGGGAGGGGAGGGGAGACTATATTCAGTTTGCAGGGACCTACAACAATCATCTAATCCAACTGCCTGACCACCTCATGGCTGACCAAAACTTAAAACCTGTTACGAAGGGCGTTGTCCAAATGCTTCTCTAACACTGACAGACATGAGGCATCAACCACCGCTCTAGGAAGACTGTTCCAGTGTTTGACCACCCTTTTGGTAAAGAAATGCTTCCTAATGTCCAGTCTAAACCTCCCCTGGTGCAGTTTTGAACCATTCCCACACATCCTGTCACTGGATTCCAAGCAGAAGAGAAAGAGATCAGCAACTCCCTCTCCGCATCCTATCCTCAAGAAGCTGTGTGAGGAGCAATGAGGTTGCTCCTCACACTCCTTTTCTCCAAAGTAGACAAATCCAAAGCTGTCCGTCACTCCCCACAGGGTGTTTCTTCCAGCCCTCTTACCATCTTTGTTGCTCACCTCTTGATTCATTCAAGTACCTTAGGACCCTTCTTAAATTGTGGGGCCCAAAACTGCAAGGAGTACTCAAGGTAAGGCTGCACCAACGCTAAATACAGCAGGATAATCACCTCTTTTGACTGGCTGGTTAAAAACAATAACTGACAGCTTAAACAAGAATCACCTTTCTCACAGAGATGGGTAAAGCCTATGCCAAGTTTTTAGTTTACTTAAATTCAACATGAGTATAAAATGGAATGGGATGCGGCATAGCAATTTCTGCAGTCCACTCCAACAATCTGTCCTTTACTTTAGAACACAAGTGGAAAAAAAATTAAGATAAGTGCTTTAAATAATAGATCAAAGTATCTCATAAATTTTTTACACTATGAGCCACTGCATTTGGATTATCTAATTTGTCAGGTGTAGAAAACACAGGAGCTGCAAAAAAAGTTAGACAGTATGTCAAAAATCATTGATGTCTGATTTCCATAGACGAAATAATGACAAAAATGTGTATGCATTTTTCAGAACTACCTGACAAGACACTGAGTAATCTAGCTGGAAATGAAATAGAAGCGAGGCGATTTTAATGATACAGATAAATGAGAATGAGGAAGAAATGCACATCATAGAATACCGTCTTCTCTGTAAACTCCAGGAAATGCCATCCAATATCAAAGATCTGTTGAGGACTGTGGTGGGATGATCTTGACTGGCCACCAGGTGCCTGCCAAGCTGCTCTATCACTCACCCTCCTCAACTGGACAGGGTAGAGATAATATGATGAAAGGCTCATGGGTCAAGATAAAGACGGGGAGATTACTCAGCAATTACTTTCATTGGCAAAGCAGATTCAGCTTGGAGAAATTATGTTAATTTATTGCTAATCAAATCAGAGTAGGATAAAGAGAAATAAGAACAAATCTTAAAACACATTCCCACCCCTCCCGTCTTCCCAGGCTCAACTTTACCCCCAACTTTTCTAGCTCCTACCCCCAAGCAGTGCAGGGGGATGGGAAATGGGGATTGCGGTCAGGTCATAACGTGTTGTTGCTGTTACTCTTTCTTCCTTACACTCTCCCCTTTCCCTAACCCATGTTAGTCCCACCAGCCGGAGACAGTCCTTCATGAACTCCGGTGTGGGTCCTTCCCATGGGCTACAGTTCTTCATGAACTGTTCCAGCATGAGTCCTTTTGACAGAGTGCAGTCCTTCAGGACTGTACTGCTCCAGCATGGATCCCCCATTGGGCCACAGGTCCTGCCAGAAAAACTGCTCCAGCACGGGTTCCTCTTCATAGGGTCAGGTCCTGCCAGGAGCCTGCTCCAAAATGAACTCTCCACAGGCTCACAGCTTTTTCCGGGGCATGTCCACATGTTCTGTCATGGGGTCCTCCATGGGCTGCAGGTAGATAACTGCTCCACCTTGGACCTCCATGGGCCACAGAGGGGCAACCTTGTCACCATGGTCTTCACAACAGGCTGCAAGGAAATCTCTGCTCCAGCACCTGGAGCACCTCCTCCTACTCCTTCTTCACTGACCTTTGTGTCTACAGAGTTGTTTCTCTCACATATTCTCACTCCTCTCTCCCAGCTGCTGTTGGGCAGTGTGTTTTTTAACCTTTCTTAAATATGTTATCACAGGGTTGCTACCACTGTTGCTGATGGGCTCAGCTTTGGCCAGCAACGGGTCCATCTTGGAGCCGGCTGGAACTGGCTCTGTCGACATGGAGGCAGCTTCTGTCATCTTCTCACAGAAGCCACATAAGCCACCCCTATAGCCCCCCTGCTACCAAAACTTTGCCATGTAAACCCAATACAAGGTCTGCAAACCAGATGCTGGGTATAAACTCAATTCTGGAATACAGGGTGAGAGGATAAGAAAAAAAGCGTGTTACCCTTTCTCAAAAAATCTCAGTAAGATTTGTGGTTTGGCTAAGTCTAATAATTTTTAGAAGTATTAAGTCATTAAATGGCAAATTTAATTTGTCAATATGAAGGATTTACCTACACAGATAAGAACATGTAGAATATCGAGTGTTATGCCCAAAGAAAATAAGCTTCATTCCCTTTCTTGCTTTTTTTGAATCCCTTCAAAGTGGCTCAGAGAAATTCCAGCTGCTACAAACTATAGCTTGAAAAAGGTTATCCACAGACAGAAATTATCCCAGTTGTCTTTATCATGAAGCAATCTCCAAGGCTTGATATAAACCAGATTTTGAACCAAATGCTATATTAACAAATCCATCAGATATACTTACTTACCCTTTCTCCTTCTGTTTATAATTAAAATAATTGATTTTACATTTCCTCATAAAATAAGACAAGACTGAAAACACACACTGTGGAATTGAGGACATTTAGGGCTAAAACAGCACTCAGGGTGAAGAAGTCAAGAAAGCCATGTAGCTTCTTCAGGAAGAAAGCAAATAAAGGATGGAAGGGGAAGGACTGTACAGTTTCCAAGTCAAAGCAAAAATGGAATGAGTAGATAAATTATTTCACTTCTACCATATATGAAATATTAAGACCTTGAAACCATCAGCAGAACTTTGTTTGAGACGCTCTCAATCACAATCCCTTCAGGCCAAAAATCCTGCTGTCTCTCAGAACCAGTCTTTCACACCTCTTTTACTTGAAAGCTAGATCTCCAGAGTGCAGCTCTGAGGATGCGTGAGGATGTATGAGGATAATACAAAAGCAAAGCACCACCAGAGCAGGGCATATTTGTAAGAATAAGTTATCCATGTTGTAACAATTCCAGAACAAGAATTTAGGGAATTGGTGTTTAATCCTCCCTGCGCCAATTATTGCTCCCTACTCAATAGGTACTTGGATTTAACATAACATAGTCACAGTTTATCTTCTCTCTCAGTCAAATTAGGAACATATCTACAGTTCTGGAATATATACTAATTTATTTGGGGAAAGGTGCAATTCTGAAATGAGCTACTTATTTATGTCAGTAAAGAGCCTTCCGCTTCAGTAATTAGTCTTAATTACATTTAGAGTGGACTTTATTATCAATAAAGTTGAATGCACATGAGTACTCAGCCAGCCAAAGACTTGTAAATATGATTTATTTGTATAAAATATATATTTGAACAGGGCTCATCTCCAGGCAATCTCTTCCAATGCTTGATTACCCTTACAGTGATTTTTTTTCCCCTTACATCTAGTTGTAAATTCTACATTTTAATTTATGACCATACACTCTTATCTTCCTGTTTTATATCTCAGTAAAAAGCCAATCCCCAGCTTCTCAGCAACCTCACTGTAGGTACAGGAAGACAGCTGTTAGATGCCTACAAGCCTTCCCTTCTGTGGGATAAAGAAGTCCAGTTCCCTCAGCTTCACTTTAGAGGGCACATACTACAACCTTAGACAATCCTGGTTACCCTACACTGGACTTGTTCCAATTTATCAACATCTTTCTTGTATGCGGGGGGGGGGGAAGAGGAACTGTACATGGTATTCCACATAAAGACTAATGAATGTGGTGTAAAGAAAAACAACCATGTTCCTCAGGTCCACCAGGTCCTTTTCAGCAGAGCTGCTTCCTAGCCAGCCAGTCCCCAGCCTGTGACATTGTATGGGATTAGCCTGTCCCCCACACGTTTGTCTTTGTTGAATTTCAAGAGGTTCTTGTTGACCTGTCTTGGTCCCTCAGTGGCAGCCCTGACTTTTATCAAATCTATTGACTCTCTCAGTTCAGTGGCATTTGCAGACTTGAAAAGGGTTTATTCCACTTCCTCCTCCAGGTCAGTCATAAAATATTAATAAAGATAGGACCCCCCCCAGAGAAACCCCTGAGGATCTCCAATTGTAACCAGCCTCCAGCTACAGTACAATCACTTAACAGCTACACTTTGAGCCTTATAATTCACCAAGTATTTCACTTATCTTGGACACCATTCCACTGGGAATGATGTCCCTTCTTGAACACAAAGATGCTGTGAGAAATGGTGTGGAAAGCCTTGCTAAAGTGAAGTTAAATTATATCCAGTGCTCTCTACTCATCTAATAATTTAATCACAGAGGTCAGTTTGGTTGTCCAAACGTGTTCTACATGTGGTACACATACACTATTTGTTGCCAGACACCTTCTACACCTCTGTGTGCTGAAAAATAGCTTCCAAAGGACTTGCTCCCTGACACTTCTAGAGGCTGCAGCATGATTGACTGAGCTTTGTTCCCCAGATGGTCCTTTTTTGACTTTTTTTTTGAAGAATAATGTAAGATTTACCTTCTTCCAGCCACCAGCCCACCCTCTTCCCTGCTCCAGTCTTCACAATCTCTCAAAGATCACAGGAAGTCACATCAAAATGATAACAGCCAGCACTTTCAGCACCCCACTAAATCAAATGTATATAATTTGGTCCTATCAACTTGAGTTTTCTCAAGAGATCCATAATTCAAGTCTCTTCAACTATGAGTATTTTCTCTCCTCTTTCTACCCTGTGCACAGGCTTGAGAGGTCTCAGATCATGCAAAATGTAATTTATTTATTCCTAAAGAGATGGGTTTTCTTTGTTTGTTTGTTTCATTAAATACATTATTATAAAGGATTTTATTTTGTTTTGCTTTGTTCATTTGAGCTATTTTTAATCAACCTCTAATGTCACTGGAGAAATTACTGACATTGTTGTACATATTATACTGGACTATGAACTAGATCATGTTTTCATGTTCACAGAATCACAGAATCATAGGGGTTGGAAGGGACCTCTGGAGATCATCTAGTCCAAGCCCCCTGCCAGAGCAGAGTCACCTAGAGCAGATTGCACAGGAACACGTCCAGGCGGGCTTTGAATGTCTCCAGAGATGGAGACTCCACCACCTCTCTGGGCAGCCTGTTCCAGTGCTCTGCCACCCTCAAAGTAAAGAAGTTCCTCCTCACGTTTAGATGGAACTTCTATGTTCAAGTTTGTGCCGGTTACCTCTTGTCCTGTTGCCGGGCACCACTGAAAAGAGCCTGGCCCCATCCTCCTGACACCCACCCTTCAAGTATTTATAAGCATTGATAAGATCCCCCCTCAGTCGTCTTTTTTCCAGACTGAAAAGATACAAGTCCCTCAGCCTTTCTTCATAAGAGAGGTGTTCCAGTCCCCTAATCATCTTGGTAGCCCTATGCTGCACCCTCTCCAGCAGTTCCCTGTCCTTCTTGAACTGGGGAGCCCAGAACTGGACACAGGACTCCAGGTGTGGCCTCACCAAGGCAGAGTAGAGGGGGAGGATGACCTCCCTCGACCTGCTGGCCACACTCTTCTTGATGCACCCCAGGATGCCATTGGCCTTCTTGGCCACAAGGGCACATTGTTGGCTCATGGTCATCCTGTTGTCCACCAGAACTCCCAGGTCTCTCTCTGCAGAGCTGCTCTCCAGCAGGTCAGCCCCCAACCTGTACTGGTGCATGGGGTTATTCCTCCCCAGGTGCAGCGCCTTACACGTGCCCTTGTTGAACTTCATAAGATTCCTCTCTGCCCAACTCTCCAGCCTGTCCAGGTCTCTCTGTATGGTGGCACAGCCTTCTGGTGTGTCAGCCACCCCTCCCACCTTTGTATCATCAGTGCTGAGGGTGCACTCTATCCTTTCATCCAGGTCATTGATGAATATATTGACCAGGACTGGACCCAGTACTGAGCCCCGGGGAAGACCACTTGTCACTGACCTCCAACTAGACTCTGTGCCACTAAGCACGGCCCTCTGAGCTCTATCTTTCAACCAGTTTTCAATCCACCCCACTGTCCATTCATCTAACCCACACTTCCTAAGCTTCTCTATGAGGATGCTGTGGGAGACAATGTCAAAAGCCTTGCTGAAGTCAAGGTAGACCACATCCACTGCCCTCCCCTCATCCACCCATCCAGTCATGCCATCGAGAAGGCTATCAGATTAGTCGGACATGATTTCCCTTTGGTGAATCCATGTTGACTACTTCTGACAGCTTTCTTTTCTTCCACATGCTTTGAGACGATGCCCGGAACGAGCTGTTCCATCATCTTTCCAGGGATGGAGGCGAGGCTGACCAGCCTGTAGTTTCCTGGGTCTTCCTTCTTGCCCTTTTTGAAGACTGGAGTGACATTGGCTTTCTTCCAGTCCTCAGGCACCTCGCCTATTCTCCAGGACCTTTCAAAGATGATGGAGGGTGGCCCAGTTCACAATAATACTGAATAGGTAGAGCTACCTATTAGAATAAAATGTACTGTTTAGGCAGCTCTTGATTTGCAACGAAACATTTTCAGAAAAAAAAACATGCATGATTTCTTTAGACGTGGTTGTAAGTTTTTCTTGTGGAACTCTGATGAGAGACAATGTTTACAAGGTTCTTCTGTTCAGAATAGAAGAAAACATGAACTTACTGTCTATAAGAAACTTCACAAACCTAACTCTCTATTCCTTTTCCTTCACTATGTTATTCATCATATTATAAGATGTTTCTCAGATCTTGCACATACAGAAGCTGCACAGTCATGCACAGCTCACTCTCCTGTCCCTACCCCTTTCATCAGCCAGCCAAACTTGGCAGATTGGATGCTATGCTTCACAAACCTGGTTCCATAGAGGACTCAGAGTCCAAAGTAAACTCAGCTTGATATTTGGATCTTTTAAAAAAACTCCTCACTTCTTCATTATTTAAAAAAAACCTAAGTTGCTAAGCATTAAGAGGAAATGGTCTCTCGCATATTAATAAGAAGTCAAAAGATATGAAGCAGAAACCAAGAAGTTATTTAGTTTCTTGCACAGAGGAGTGACATCAAAAGAACCATAACAGGAATCCTAGGGTTCGTGCTATTTATCTTAGTCCCAAATGATTTTTAAAAGTGGTTGTAGATTGATGTGATAATTCAAAGTTTTCTATCAGAGTAAAAGCTAAAACCAACTGCAAAGAATTACAAAACAATCTTTCCATCTCTAAAAACTAGTCAAGAAAACATTATATGAAATTCAATGTAGTTAAATACACAGTGATGCATGAGATCAATCCTCACTTTCGATACACAGTGATGAATGTAACACATTGGTGGTCTAGACTTATTCTAGACAGTTTATGAGCATGTGAACTTGATATCCAGTAGCATAAAAAAAGTTAGAAATTTTTAACAAAGTAATGAGGATCAGAACATATGCAGCTACATTTCTACATACTACTCTATAAAGCTTCAGCCTAACCAACTCTTGAATACCATGTACAGTTCAGAGACATAATACACGGGTAAGCAGTAGAGTAACTCATTCCCCCAGGGTGTTTTTGACATCAGGAGTTTTCATATGGCCTGAAAATAATTGAACCAATTTGTAGAATAAAAATGCACCGCGGGCTATGAACACAAAGCTTGTAACTAGTAAAAAACATTTTCAGCCCTGAAGCTAGTTGGTTGCAGTGGTTTTTATCCAGACAACAAAATTCTCCTCTTCCTCAAAGAGGAGCGCCTGCTGGAAACAGTTAATAGCTCATGGTTGAACTCAAAAGCATTCCCAGATGTGTTCTGGGAGAGTCTCATTGACACAGATCAAATCATGCCTATTAGCAGCTATTTTGTTTAACCATTAAAATAGGTGATCAGACTTGAACCCTGGACATGTCCAGTTATCTAGCATAAAAAAAGTAGGTAGGCATCTGTTACAATCCTGTGACACAGATGAGATATTCAGCTAAATAAATCATTGCTCTAACAGTCTGGTTATTTATTTTACTTTTTAAAATCAGCAGGGATGCTGAAGAGAATAATTTGGTTTGGGGTCTATTCATACCTTAATGGTATGTCTCAGAGAAGATTCGAAGCCTGGAGCACAGCTGCTTCCTTCTCATTTAGGAGTACATAGCTCTGCTGCACTTCTGGTCTTAGGTCATACAAACAAACCACCAATGATTTCTTAGAAGTTACATCACTGTAAAGGAGAAATCATCTCCATAAAGAGGCACAAATGATAAGAACAGGATGTGACCTTTGAGCTAGTGGCATGCTTGCAAAAAAAGATCTTTCTGCTAGAATTAGGTTTCTCAGCAGGAGGATAGACTGCCCAAATTGATCTCTGGATACATTTTTTTTTTTAAATTTTGCTTTAATTGCATACTTATTGATGAAACAAAACCTCCTTTTAAAGACAGAGGAAGCTATATGCTGAATGACAATTAAAGTAATACTATGTATCTCAGCTATGCACCATAGATCAGTTCTACGTTTTTTCTGAGACTGTACTTAAACATGTAAAGATACAGCAGTATCTCTTTCAGAGAATCTGGAAACATTGTGGTTTACCTTATTTACTCCTTCCTTCCTAGTTCACCAGGAACACAAACTAAGATTGTGGTTTGCTACTGACAGAAAACAGCCTACCTTTTCTTTCATATCCTCTCACATAACATCGATACAGGCATTAGAGTAGAGATTAAAGAGCAGAAGGTTTCACTAAATTACCTTGCCGTATGTGAAAGTTCTTACAACTGCTTTATTCATGAGTGCTCAAGACAAGAAATTTAAAAAGAAGAACAGCAGCAAGAAGAAGGGATTGTTCTTGCAAAACAGGAAGATTGCGCAAAGGTAAGAAGACTTTCTCATCACTACTGCTTATGATCAAAACACACTAAACATTTTTGTTGATTTTTAAGAGACCGAATTTTAAGAGATTGAATGCACTGCTTTTTTGAATGATTTATTTGAGGTTGTCAGTCTGCTTAGAAAAAATGCTTTCCTCTTTATAAGCTGAGTGCAAAGAAGGAAACATTTTCAGATAAAGTCTTTTCTGTACTAATTCTTGAGACTGCTGTAGTCGCAGTAGGAAGAATAGATTATTGGTAAAGAAGGATTACCTAGTAAAAAAGTTGAAAGGTTTGTATTACAAAATTATGCTTTGACACAAGATTCAGAAATATAAAAATATTTATAGGTGACAATTATGATAAAAAGGGAATGACATGTTACACAAAAATTGCCTTGAAGCCTGTCCCTCATGACCACCTTTTCTGCTCTGCAGCTGCAGTAGCAAAACAGAATGAAGAAGACCACATGCATAAATTAGGGACAGGTTGAAAATTATTTTTCTGTCTGATGAAGGTATTACATGTCATTATATTAAAAATGTATTATTACAGAAGAAGAAAAAGTAAAAATCTACCAAACGTATTTCTAAAAAATTAAAGCATTTTTGAAATGTAGTATTTTAAATGAATTGTTTTTCTATATTACCTTTGCTTTAAAATTACTTCTGCTTTAAAATTACTTCAAATACAAGATTGAAAATTTTGAAAATGTCAAAAGCAATGTGAACAATTGTTTTTTTCCAGATGTTTCAGAATATCTTTTGATTTTCCATATCATCATATTCTAACAGTTTCAGTGTTAATGAACTAACACACTTCTCATATTAAAACAAAACCAAAAGCCAGCTAACTGACAATTGCTATTTTGAGTCCTAAAAAGACTTTAGACCACCAAGGAATATATTAAAAGAATCTATTCTTCAGAATGTTCAATAAATAATTCCTTATTTTTAAATTGCAGGGTGTAAATTGTGCAGAGAAGAACAATGTATATTTTCTTCCATAAAGCAACCACGGTATTTCACTACTGCACCCACCTTAGTGTACTTTAATTTCATCACCTGCAGCTAGCTAAAAACCTTACACATAACTTTCAAATATAGAAAAGTCAGTAAAGCTGTAGCTTCTCCTTGTGTGGTGTTAGTTTTTTAACCAGATTTTCCCATTGGCTTTTTAGCTTTTCAAATTGTAATTAATATGGAAATTGATAAGTTAATTCCCAATGAGCTATACTGTTAATGTTCTTTTCCTGGACAGAGTAAAAGAATTTTTGGACACAACTTAGACTGCAATCAGGCATTTATCCATAGAAAATGGGTGAGACACAGCAGAAAACAACAAATACAGACCCCCCTTCATTTTCCAGCAATTTTCTTACACTCTGTTTTTTCTCTTTGTTTTGGTGAGTTTTAGAGACAAACCTACATAACTTACACGAAACGTTTCAAATATTCCAAGCTATCTACAGAAGAGAACTAAAGAACTCTTGAATTCCTAAAGCTCTTGAAAAGAAGGCCCACTCCTTTCTGATCAGTGTTTTCACTCTGTCCAAATACTTTCTTTTAAGTTGTAATATCTAACCTAGTTGTAAGTTTCACATAACTTTTCTCAGCAGCAAACCTGATTTAGGAGAACTCTAAACCAATTTCTAAACTCTAAACCATTTCCAACACTGTAGCACATTCTCTTTTAGTTTCCTGTGTTGGTCTCTTTGAGGCTGAATTGCAAAACAGATCACTGATGTGAGCAAAGTAACAACCACTCTTGGGAAATGAAGTGAGAGATTTAGTGGTTTGCTGCTTCTGAAGAACTGATGCCCTTCCCCTGCCCTTTCTCCTCTAGCCTGTGTTCTCATACAAATTCCCTTAACTAGCATCACTGTTTGTCTAACTAGAAGAAACTAATGCATTCACTGATATGGCAGAAAGCTAATCCAGGTAAGGGAAAGCAAAAGAAAAAGAATCATTTTTTGTCAGCTTAAAAATCAGTGAATGGATTCAGCTGTATGATATACTGGAAGAAGTATATAGGTAAGAATTTAAAAAATGTCACCTCCCCTATTCACAGCAATGAGCCAATGAGCCACTGGATTATTGCAGCTCTCTTGTTTAACGAAAAAAAAAAAAAAAAGAGAAAAACAAGAAAAGGTGAGAGGGGCATGAGCAAGTACTATGGGCAGGTGTCTTTAAAGCTACCTTTCAGCTATGCAGAAGGTGCCCATAAGATCTGTAAAGCAGCTGTTGTTAACAGCCATTATCATTCAGATGCATTAATTTCGGTGAATCAATTTTCAGTTTAGTAAGGTACAGATTAGCAAGCCCAAACATTTCTTCCTGCTATATCTAGATCTTTCACTTTAGTCTTGAGACCCATTTACCAAGCCCCTATATGTCAAAGATCAGATATCAGAGTGATCTCCCTAAGACAGCTGCCTGTGCGTTACAAAGCAATGTTTTGCACCCACAGTTCAGCTACTCCTAAACATCTTCTAGGAGATAAAATATTATGGATACAAAAAGGATATATTTCAGGGTAATATACTTTGTTTTATACAACCTGTTGATACGCTTAGAAACAAAGCTTGCCTACTGATCACATGTAACTTTCTTCAGTTAACAAAGACATTTCAAAGATAATAAATGGACAGCATTCTGTCATGGCTTGTGCAAGACTGGCCTCTGAAATGAATAACGGATTCTCTCCCCCACCTCTCTCTCAAAGAAGAGGGGGCAGAGAGAGAAAGAGACATATGAGTTTATAAAGAACTAAACAATGTTAATGAAATATTGATAATAAAATAATAAAAAAGAAAAAAAAAAAAAATATACAATATATACAAAACCAGTATCAGGCTGCCAGGATGACGATCATGTCACCAGCAGGGTCTGGGAAAGTCCCAGACTGGACTCAGCAACAGATGGGAACTGTATTCCAGATCTGGATTCAGGCACGCATGGATTGGGATCAAAAGCAGACAAACAGAGAATTCTCTTCGGATGCCAGCCATTGAAGAAATGAGAGATGACCCTTTGATCCCTCAGCTTTTACACTGAGCATGATGCCGATGGGATGGAATAGCCCATTGGTCAGTTTTGGGTCACCTGTCCTATCCGCTCCTCCCTGCAGGTGCTCTTCCTTTACGCTCTTCCGCTTCCTACCCTCCAATCGGGCAAACAACAAATTTATCTGATCTTGGTTGTTATAGCAAGAAGTGTAAGCAAAAACCTCTCTGCATACCATTCCTTGGCATAGACTATAAACATAAGTCTCATCACTCTGAGAGTGAACAGTGTCTCAACAATATTCTGTTAATTTCAGAGAGTTCTGTTAGTTAGAAGAGGCTTTGCTGCAAAGTAAAATTACTGAACAGAAAATTGGTTCTGTTTTACCTCAAACCAGGACACATTCAAATACCCAGATGCAGTTCACACATCACCTTTCAGATATCGGAATGCTTCTGGACTTCCTCTTTACCAAGACTATTCTTAATTTCTCCAAACGCTTTTTTTTCTGTTTTTCTTTCAGCTCTTTATTATAGGTGTCTTAAGTGGTAGGGAATAAAAGTTGTAATTTGGTTGAAACTCATTTCAAGTTGGTAAAGTAGCCTCACAATGTTTGCACTGGTTAGGAAGCCAGCCTGCCATAAAAGAACCGTCTAAAGTGAATGAGCAACTGAGGTTTCAGTAAGAAGAAACCACTTGGATAATCAATAACATTTCATAGTTAGTCTGAGGCAAGGCTGTTTTCCTTTCTTCTTGTTAAATTTATTTGACTATTAGTGTTAGTTAAAAATATTAATTTCACCATTCTTCAAATTCCATTGAAAAGACATCCAGCCATTAACAATAATTGAAGGAAACTGACATATCTGTATTGTCACATGTGAATCATCTAGGATACTACCTAAACAATGTGTCTACATGTTAGGACCACATTTTGAGCCTGAATTCCCTATTTGAGCAGCTGTTGTTCTGTGTACATAAAAAAGAAAGGTAATTAAAGGTTAAGCTACAACACAGGACAAAATAGCATTCAACTCTTTGATGATTCTTAAAAATGGATGAAAATGATCAGTTGAGACCCAGGAAAATGTTACCAGAATGTCAGCTAAAAGGCTGCAGTTTATCTAATAAAAATCAGTGCAACTTAAAGTTATCCCAAAGAATGAAGGGTCATGAATAAAACAATATAGAAAAATGGCACAAAAAATAAAAGCAAGACTAAAAAATATGTGAGTACACTTATATGCAGTGCAATCTGTTTGTTCCTGCATTACTTACATGAATCCTGTCATGAAACTCTTCAGACTATTGATTTGGTTTTAGGTCCCTGTTGGGAACTCAGTCTTTGAAATAAAATGCACACAAGTACTACCAATTCATGACAAGAATCAATTGTCTTGAATTATTTTAAATTGTTCTTAAACGTGTAAACAATCAGATCTCATGAAGCAGAAGAAATACTGATGCTAAAATCAAGCCTATAGTATTTTACTCATTTCTCAAGTGTTCGCTCAAATTCATCCTAAAAGTTTATAATATACAGTGCACTGTATTAATTTTATTATCATCATTATGACCTAGAAAACAGATTATACTAAAAATGGTGGCCTTGTCAGAAAAGCCATTTACATTTTAACTGTTTGAAGCAGGAAGCAGAGGCAAAAAAATCTTTGAAGTGTCTTTTTGAAATGAACACCACAAATAAAAAAGTATGTATCAGTAGGGGAAGAAAAGATGAGGAAATGACAAGCAACTAATGTCCACTAGCATTTTCTTAGATGTTAATTTAAACCATGACAAACACTTCAGACATAATTATGGAAAAGGCAAATACTTCAATGCTGCAAAGATTATCGCTTAAATAATCCACACCTGATATTAATTGCTTAAGGATTGGAATATATGAGGCAATAAATGGCTTTAAAGGGTTATTACCCTACATGAAAAATGAAGTTTATATTCAGGATGGAAATTAATGATTTCCATTTATTTAAATATGATATGTGTCTCATTTGTTGATCAGTAAACCCTACACAAATGTCTGCAAACCAAGCATTTAAATCAGTGTATACAGTTTACATAACAATTTGATATTTCATTTGGCTTGTTAATACTCAAGAGGACAGAAACACCACAATGATTATATTTAATTTACATTATTCACTTAATGAAGACTCACCATTGCAAGGCACTGAACAACCTCGTCTCTGATGAATCTAAAGATTTTAGGACAAGTTCAACCCATCATACCGTAAGATTCCAAGCAGTGATTTACACTACAATGTACATGAGAAAAGAGTGAGTTTTGCATTCTGAAAGAACCACATCTGTCCAAAAAAGTGGTGTATGCTGTATGCAAAAGCTTCAGAATAGATTTTTCCTCTAATTGGTAGGCTCCAAAGCTGTAACACCTGGATATTCCTAAGCAACAGGGAGGGTGAGCACACCTATCAGAGCAGTGAAGAATGCTTCCCAGCCTTTTCCAAACCATAACTTCAGCCACCTCAGGTGCATGTATACCAACATATATAGTCTGGGCAACAAACAGGAAGAACTGGAGCTTCATACCCAGCCTGGGAGTTATGAATATAGCAGGAATCACAAAAACTTTGTGAGAAAACTCACATGACTGGAATGCCTCCAAAAGCTTTCAGTAAAATAGGAAGTAAAGAAGAGGAGGCAGATTTGCACTTTATGTAAAAGAGGAATTTCAGTATATGGAGGTGAGCTATGGAGAACAAAAATGTTCTATCAAATGCCTTTGCATCAAGGTTAAAGGAACCTTCACCAAGGAGGATCTTATGTTAAGTAGCAGGATGATGACACTGATGAAACAAAAATTCAGTTGCTCAAAGAAGTCTCAAGCCAACAGAATCTGGTCCTCATGGGGGGCTTCAACTAACTGGATATTTGTTGGGAAAATAACACAGTCATCCCTCAGGTTCCTGGGATGCATTGAGGGCTGCTTCCTGCTACAGATGCTGAACATGCTGACTAGGAGCAGCACATTACTAGACTTACTGCTCACAAACCAAGAAGACTTACTGAAAAACATAACTATCGATAGTAGCTTTGGATATAGTGATCACAACACGGTGGAGTTTAAGATCCTGTTAAGCACACTGAAGACTAATAGTAAGACAAAGACCTGGGATTTTAGAAGACCCAGCTTCATTACACTCAGAATCTGACTGTGAGGAATTCCGTAAGAAGCATCAGTGGAGGACAAATGAGTTTGCAAGTGCTGGGAGTTACTCAACAGCAGTATCCTGAAAGCTACGAAAAAGGAAGAAGGCAGAACAAGGCACCATCCTGTCTCAAAAATGGGCTTTTGAGTGTGCTTAAAAGTAGAAAGGAAGCATACCAGCTATGGAAAGGTGGTCAAATAGTCATTGAGGATTACAAGAACCTTGCTAGTGCATGCAAAGATGCACTTAGGAAGGCTCAGCTAGAACTGAAATTGGACAGAGATGTCAAGAAAATGTTCTTCAGATAAAGTGCGCAGAAAGCAGAAGCACTAGGAAGACATAGGCCATTACTAAACAGACACCGCCATTACTAAACAGGGCAGGAAAGCTATTCACTAATAATGCTGACAAGAGAGAAGTTCTCAGTATCTTTTTTGCCTCTGTCTTTACCAGTGTTGCTGGACACCAGATCACAGGATCAAGTAGCTACGATGACGCATGCATCGACCAGCTGGTGGTGGAAGAAGGGCTGGGCTGTGGCCTCTTGCAAGAGTTCAACCCACATAAATCCCAGAATCACAGAATGGAAAGGGTTGGAAGGGACCTCTAGAGATCATCTAGTTCAAACCCCTGTCAAAGCAGGTTCACCTAGACCAGGTTGCAGAGGATCGTGTCCAGGAGGGTTTTCAATATCTCCAGAGAAGGAGACTCCACAACCTCTCTGGGAAGCCTGTTCCAGTGCTCTGTCACCCTCAAAGTAAAGAAGTTTTTCTTTATGTTCAAATGGAACTTCTTGCGTTTCAATTTGTGCCCATTGCCCCTTGTCCTGTTGGTGGGCACCAGTGAAAAGAGTCTGGCCTCATCCTCTTGTCACCCACCCTTTAGGTATTTATAAGAATTGATGTGATTCCCCTCTCATTCTTCTCTGCTCCAGGCTAAACAGACCCAGGTCTCTCAGCCTTTCCTCATAAGAGAGATGCTCCAGTCCCTTGAATGTCTTTGCAGCCTTCCACTGGACACTCTCCAGTAGTTCCTTGTCTTTCTTGAACTGGTGACTCCAGAACTTGGACACAGTACTCCAGATGTGGCCTCACCAGGCCAGAGTAGAAGGGGAGGATAACCTCTATGGCCCTGGACAGAATCCACCACAGGGTGTTAAAAGAAGTGGCTGACACTGTTACAAGGCCACTGCCCATAGTATTTGAAAAGTTGTGGAGATCAGGGGATATCCCTGATGACTGGAAGAGGCAAATGTCACACCCGTCTACAAGACAGGCCCAAAAGAGGACCCAGGAAACTACAGGCCAACTAGCCTTACTTCAATCTCTGAGAAAGTAATGGAATAAGTCCTCCTATAAACTATTACAAACCAACTGAAGCAGTGATTGGGGAAAGCCAGTATGGGTTTACCAAAGGCAAATCATGCCAGACTAACCTGATTACCTTCTATAACAATATAACATCTACTGTCGACATGAGAAGAGCAGTGGATGTTGTTTGCCTGGAGTTCAGTGTTTGAAAGCATTTGACACTGTTTCCCACAGCCTTCTCCTGTACAAGGTGGCAAGACACAGATTGGATGGGTGGTCCGTGAGACAAGTAGGAAATTGTCTCACAGGCTGCACTCAGAGGGTGGTGATCAACCATTTTGAATCAGGCTGGCAGCCTGTCACAACTTAGGTCCCCCACGGATCGACAGCAGGCCCCATGCCTATTCAATATTTTCACAAATGACCTAGAAGATGGGATTGAAAGCACCTCCACCAAGTTTCTGGTGACACTAAACTGGGTGGTACTCTTAATATGGATATACTGCCATAAACATAACATAAGGTGCTGGGCTCAGATAGTTGGATTTCACTGCAGTCAGGCCACTGTCTCATTCATAAATCGTAAAGGAAAACACATTGTTCCTACTTGCTGGTCAGAGGTATTGTAATTTATGATAGTACAAGTAGTCTCCTGTATAACCCCAGAATACAGGGATATGAACGCAAGGAGAAATGCAAGGGAAGTCTTTTTTAATCAGAATAAGGATGGCAAAATAGGCATACTGTTTTAAGATAAATACACTGTTTTTCATGAAACAGACAGCCCTGCTGCACCAACAGAGAGCAGCTAGGTTTTCCACATTTTTTAAAAGCCTTACATAGCAGGGGAGTAGTAAAGGTATTAGTGAAGGAAACACTGTAATTCAGAAAAGATTCTGTTCCTATTAATTTAATAATGGAGATGTTATTTAGATGCTGTGATAATTCCACATATACACCAGTGAAGTTGGTGTGATTCAGAAACAGCTCCCATGTAAAGCCTCACAGAAGGGTCTTACGGCCAAGAAACACTTGATCATGTGTAAGAGACTGGAACATAAAAATAATTGTCTCAAAGCTTGCTTAATTTTCTGCAAACCGACGGGCGGTTTGTGGTGTTTCCTGTCAGGTTTGCTGCCTGCAGGCCTATGGGAAGCTTGTGCAGACTTTCTGCAGACCAACAGGATGTCTGGAAGTTCGCCTGCTGCTGCCTGCATGGTGAACGTGCCAACCAAGGGTCTACCCTAACTTTGCTGTGGCATGATGACTGTGCTAAACGAAGCGCTGCCCAAGCAACAAGGGCAGGAAAAACTCACCCAGTGACTGCGTCAAACAATGATTGGCTGAGCCAAAATGACCTGCATGCTGATTGATCGAAATACAAGTCAACAGGGACTATAAACTAGTGCCATACCGTACCATAATTGGGACCCTCACCACTGTCACTTGAGAACTATGGATCAACGGGATGCTGTTGAACTCCAAAGGACCATCGCGACACCATTGGGCCTGTAGTGATGACTATACTCTTGCTGTGCTCCCTAATACTGCTTCTCTCATTTCTGCCTTTTCTCTACTTCCTCCTTTACTCTATCGCTCGTCTCAGTGACTAATGCTGGGGAATAACAATAAACCTGCAGTGAGCGGCATCTGACCTCGTTTGTGTCTTAATCTCATGCTCGGAATCATTACAAACCCCTCCTGGGCCCAATGTAGTCGGACCGGGACGTAACATCATGTCCAATAGAGAACTTGCTAATGGAGATTCTAATGCTGTATGCAGAGATGTGGGAACCTCCAACACCAGGCAGTAGCTCAGCAGGGATTTGTAAAGTCAGTTATTTGGAATTTGTGCACCACAGATGGAACAGTGAAATGTCTAAGTTCCATCTTGGCTTCAAAGAAGCCATTTTCCGTTTTATTTCTTATTCTGATTTACTCAGGTGTGAGTAAGTCACACATTTGCATTGATGAGTTTCTTCTGTACTATAAAATTTCTGCACATACCATGATAGTAAATGGACTCCTACTCAACCTAAGAGTATGGCAGAAAGCTTGAAAATCTTCCAAGGTCCCTCTTCAGGAATTTGGTATATGCCCAGTTATATCCATTTTATCTGCCCAATTACAAAACCTCATAGTGAAAACAATGAAAAAATCTATTTTTCGTTATAGTCTCCCAACAACATGTTACAATACTAGTTCTAAATAACAGGAAGGATAAACTTCTCTCATCTCAGAAGGACCATCTTCAATTTTATAGCAATTGTGGTAAGCAGGCAAATCAGCATACACAAATAGCTCACCACATTCTTGCCACTCAAATCTAACAGATTATTAAAGCAACGAGAAGATAAATATTTTCCATTTCCAAAATAAAACCTCAACAGTGCAATATTTGTACACACAGAAAAATACCTCTACACACAGCTTAAGTGATGCCTGAACATGCTTCTGTTTAACAGAACAAATGATCAAGTTTGCATTTAAGTGTTTCATATACCAATATCTTTCTCATGACTTAGATGGGATATAAGTAGTCATGAAATTGCTATGCTAATTAAATACAAGTTAATTAATGGTGCCTATATATATATAGCATTTATTTTGGTTTTGAAAGAACCTCATTAGTACTTTTTAATCCAGAAAAAAGTCTTTTAGCATTTCAGCCTGTGTAAACGCTACAAGTGGCCGATATTTAGACATTAATGCTGGATGTTTTGCATAATTCAGGGCTCAAAGAGACCCCTCTGTAATGGTGTTTCAAAATAACAACATCAACAAAAACCACAACCAATCCACAGAATCAAATGTTTTATTTGGAAGAAAAATTCACATTGGGATGAGGGAACTTGGATAGTTTTTCCTTCTAGGAGATTCTACCACTCAAGTTAGGAGGAAAGAAAGGCAAAAAATTTCAGATTCTGCCTCCTGATATCTGAAGGCATAGATTTATACGGACAGGTACATTAACTGAAAAGTCACTTGTCATCTGCATTCCTTCCCAGTCTTGCTAGCAGATGTTCCAAAGAGACAGTGCTGTGAGAGATTTTCACAGGTGACCTTGTCCTTGGGCATTTCTGTGGTCATTTGAGGATGCATGCACATACATGAACAGATGCGAACATAATTTTTTTCTGAGACTACACATGTCATGGACTGATTCCACTAAGAAATTAATCCTATCAAAATTAAATT
Source organism: Dromas ardeola (assembly GCA_013398915.1). Lineage (NCBI taxonomy): Eukaryota > Metazoa > Chordata > Aves > Charadriiformes > Dromadidae > Dromas > Dromas ardeola. Next base: position 68,847 of record VYZM01001190.1, on the reverse strand, counting down.
TTAGTCTGCTTCCAGAAGCCTAGTAATTAGACCACTGCACAAACACTTTTATTCTTCATCTCCAGTTGAGGTTCATGAGTTTCACAGGAGGATTTCAACTCTATACCTGCAAAGAGGAAATCATTTAGTGAAGCTAGATATTATCTATGCTAACAAAGAAGTGACATCTGTATAAAATATATATCAAGTTATTACGATCTAATCATCCACTGCAAATATAAAAAATAAAGACCAAAACAGAATGCCTGTAATGCCTCTATATACTTGTTTCAACTGTTTCATTTGGTTGTTATTTCATACATAATTAAAATGAAATAGAATTTAAAATTACTTATGAGGCTGAAGCAGACATTCAGTGAGCCTTTGTCAACATCAATAATTACATTTTATGTATTCAAATTTTTTAATGTTTTATTAATTAAAATTTAATGGAAAAAGTGGACTTCAAGGTAAGCTTTCCAGTCCCATAGCCTAGGCAGGAGCAATTAAATATCTACAGTATAAAACAGACCCAAGGCTTAACTATTCAACCATATGGTGCATATGACAATGAATCAACTAGAGACTGCAATGATTAACACTGAAGAGGCTGCAGATGAAACCAGCTGCCTTATTCATTCTTCAAAAAGCATCAGCAGGGTGCAACAGATCTGCTTCTAAGACGATATCCCAACATATGCCAAGATAGTAGTATTAACATTGTGACCAACTGTTTGGCTCTACAGCAGCAGGAAGCCAAAAACTTTTTTTCTTCTTCTGTAAACCAAGATTACATCCTTCTATTATTATTACTATTATTATTATTATTATTATCATTATTACTATTATTTACAATGCAATTGCTTCAGAGTAGAACAATCTCAAAATCATGCAGTAGTTGAATAATGGGCAGGGAGGATTCTCCAAACTTTGCCATCAACATGGTATGTCATACCGTCCTCCCACAATGCACAGTTGACCCTAGTGGGTTATATCAGTATAACAGATTGTGAGAGTCTGTTTGAATATACAGAACAGTGTCATATGCTCTGACCTTGTATTTTCCACTTTTTCAGCCTGATGTTGAGACCCAGCAGTTCCCCACTGAGTTTGGTTAGATTAATGATACAAGAAAATGTCGCAATGTCACATTTGCAGGCAAGACCAGATGCAGTGCAATGATTCTACATAAACGTCCATCATTTCACACAGTTTCGTACTAGTAATTAGTGACTGTAAACTATAATCGTAAGAAGGGATGGCCTTCTCACTGTGTCACATTTGCAGTCCTTGCTTCCAAGATGGCGTTATACAGCGATTATGTGTGTCTGCCTAAGCACGGAGGGAAGAAATTGAGAGGAGATAGCAACAACAAAAATAATGGAAAAGGAATGCAGAAGATTAGTTCTGATAATCCACGTGAGCACCTCAAAAATGTAATCTATTTTGTTCAATTTCTTCAAAATTAAAAATCATATTTCATCCTTAAGTACTTATAAGCAAGTATTCAAGAATTTGAGAAGGTTCTATAGAACAGGACATTGACTTTGAGGGAAGAAAGAAGTCCTAGACAATATGCCCAGATACACTGAACATGAATACATTGTTGCTGCAAAAGGGAATAAAATGGACGGGAAAAGGGAAAGGGAAAAGGAAAAAGGAAAAAGGAAAAAAGAAATAGGAAAAAGGGAAAAGGGAAAAGAGGAAAAAAAGAGACAGGGGAAAAGAGGAAAAAAAGAGACAGGGGAGTGCTGCTTGTGTTTGTACTTCAGTTTAACACTATAAATAACTGCTATTTAAAGGCACAAAATAAACAAAAACCAACACTAAAACTGAGTCAATGTGCAAAAACTTACAGAAGTCATGTTCAGTACAAGACAGGTTAGAAAGAGAGGTACCGTGGCTTTTTATACAAAATGCTCCCAAACCAAGCCTCAGCTTGTGTCAAGGGAGTCACAACCATAGCTAACTCACAGTTTTAATTATGATCCAAAATTAGCCCTGTAAAGAGCAAAAATATTTTTGTTCCAAGAGTCTGAAAGATCTTCAAAGGCAGAAGGCTTCTTTTAATTCTGCCCAAAACTATTTGGAGAAAGGAGGCCTGTAGTATGCCACTTATTCAGAGTCTGAGATATTCAAGATAATTCAACCCTGCCCCAAACCCAAGAGGATATTCAAATATACAAAGACTTTTGTCATATAAGGAACAGAGACAAAATAATCTCAGAATGGCAAATCAATGATTTAGTTGTGTGCCAAAGCTATTAATTAACATTTGGATTGACTTAGACTGTTTGTTTAGAAAGTCATTAGTTGAGAGAGAACTGATCCTGATGGACAGACAGATTCAGTCACACTGTTCATGGAAGTCACTAGGATTACAGCACATCCCATTGTTTAATTTAACTATTTTGGTAAATCATCTTCTGATGTTTGCTTAACAAAAGCATCTCCACTCTTCAGAGTGTCTAAACCACAAGATAACGAAGGTGAACTCAAGAGCTGCTACCCTTCCCTGGATTACAGTAGGACTGTGTCAAATGTCTGGCTTCTCCTGGGAATCACGGAATCATGGAATTTCAGGGTTGGAAGGGACCTCTAGAGATCATCTAGTCCAACTCCCCTGCTAAAGCAGGATTGCCTAGAGCACGTTACTCAGGACTGCATCCAGACGGGTCTTGAAAGTCTCCAGAGAAGGGGACTCCACAACCTCCCTGGGCAGCCTGTTCCTGTGCGCTGTCACCCTCACCGTAAAGTTTTTCCTCATATTTGATTGGAACTTCCTATGTTCCAGCTTGTGCCCATTACCCCTCGTCCTGTTACTGGGAACCATTGAAAAGAGTCTGGCTCCATCCTCCTTCAACCCACTCTTTAGATACTTCTAAACATTAATAAGGTCTCCCCTCAGCCTTCTCTTCTCCAGGCTAAAGAGTCCCAGCTCTCTCAGCCTTTCCTCATAAGGGAGATGCTCCAATCCCTCAGTCATCTTTGTTGCCCTACGCTGGACTCTCTCCAGTAGTTCCCTGTCTCTCTTGAACTGGGGAGCCCAGAACTGGACACAGTATTCCAGTTGTGGCCTCACCAGTGCAGAGTAGAGGGGGAGAATGACCTCCCTTGACCTGCTGGCCACACTCTTCCCTATGCAGCCCAGAATTCCATTGGCCTTCTTGGCGACAAGGGCACATTGCTTGCTCGTGGATAACTTACTGTCTACCAAGACCCCCAGATCCTTTTCTTCAGAACTGCTTTCCAGCAGGTCCACCCCTAACTCATATTGGTGCCTGACATTCTCCTCCCCAGGTGCAGGACCCTACACTTGTCCTTGTTGAACCTCATTAGGTTCTTCTCTGCCCAGCTCTCCAGCCTGTCTAGGTCACGCTGGATGGCAGCACGGCCCTCTGGGGTGTCAGCCACCCCACCCAGTTTGGTATCATCAGCAAACTTCCTGAGGATACACTCTGTCCCCTCGTCCAGGTCGTTGATGAATATGTGAAACAATACTGGTCCAAGTATTGACCCCTGAGGGACACCACTGGTTACAGGCCTCCAACTCAACCCTGCTCCATTAATCACAACCCTCTGAGTCCTGTCACACGGCCAGCTCTCAATCCACTTCACTGTCCCCTCGTCTAGTCCATACTTCCTCAGTTTCCTAAGGAGGATGTTATGAGAGACAGTGTCGAAAGCCTTGCTGAAGTCAAGGTAGATGACATCTGCTGCTCTGCCCTCATCCAGCCAACCAGTTATAATATCATAGAAGGCTATGAGATTGGTCAAGCATCATTTACCCTTGGTAAATCCATGTTGACTACTTCCAATAACTTCCTGCTCCTGAATGTGCTTGGTTATGACATCCAGAACGAGTCGCTCCATTACCTTCCCAGGGATGGAGGTAAGACTAACTGGTCTGTAGTTCCCTGGGTCCTCCTTCTTGCCCTTTTGGAAGACTGGAGTGATACTGGCCTTCCTCCAGTCCTCAGGCACCTCTCCTATTCTCCATGACCTTTCAAAGATGATGGAGAGTGGCCAAGCAATAACATCTGCCATGTTGCAATAACATGGAAGTGTCCATGCAATAACAGCTGCCATGAATGACAGGGTAACAGCAATAGGTGCTGACTGAAATCAATTCATTTACTCTCTCTTTGCCAAACCAATGCAACTGAAACAAAACAAGGAAGTATAACGTACACTAAAATGAATAGCTGACTCAGTGCTTTCCCTGAAAAGACATAAGAGGAGGAGGAAAATGAAGTCAGGAACATTTCAATTTGTGACCTTAAACATTATTTCTGGTCATAACCTGCAGCTAGGATCTAGGCCATATGCAAGACCAAGCTATCCTACTTGTAAACACCAAAAATAATTTCATCTCAGGCAACTAATATCTATGGAAATGCTACAAATGAATTCCCTTTTGCTAGCACTGGCTAACCATTTATATCCAGTCAATTGCACAAGCTGGATTTCATGATTTGCAGTATGAATTTCTATATCTTCCTCATCATAATGAGATTTTTTACTGCTTTTTGCAGACTTAAAAGACATAGCATGAATATTAGTTGGTTATGCTACTCAATCAAGTAGAAACTATTATCATAGCTGAAATAGAGCAGGTTGATTTGTTGCCCTAAACCTGCACATGAAGTAAAGACATAAAACATGCAAAGACCATATCAACCAGGACCATGCAGATTCTTTTGGGACTCATAAATGAATAGTTCATCTGCTCAAGAAAAAATTTTGCTTCCTGAAAAATGGAACAAATGTTTCAAATCCCAGAGGCCACTGGGTAGTATTTTTCAGTGATACTGAATGAATTAAGAAAACCATATAACAATATTCAAACTATTTCTTGAATTGTTTATATTTGAAGTTCAATCTTGCTTGGTCAGTACTCATTTAATATGAATTTATGTCCTGGTTTGAGGTAGAACAGAATCCATTTTCTGTTCAGTAATTTTACTTTGCAGCTAGGCCTCTTCTAACTCTCTGAAATTAACTGCATATTGTGCAGAAAACTTTGTTCTTAGAGTAGTAAGACCAATGTTTATAGTTAATGCCAAGGAATGGGGTACAGAGAGGCTCTTGCTTATATTATCTTGTTTATATTATCTTGCTCCTTGGAGCAAGAGGTGGGGGCGAGCACCTGTCATCTCCATCATTGGCCAATTCAGCCAAACCACAACAATTTATTTGAGTCTAATGAAGAGATTCAATACCACCTGCAAAAAATGTTTCTGATTTCAGTTAGAAGTAGACCATCTTACGTGCTGAAGGAAACAAAACCCTATATCATGTCACATATTTTAATCTCCTTTCCAGTTTTAACACCTTTTCTCTGAGCAGACTACCGTGAAGTTCCTGACACCAATCATAATAAAGGAGGTGTGAATCAGGATAAGTAAGATCACTTTATTGTGCTTTGTTTTAATAATGCATGTAACAAAGGCGACATTCCCCAACCCCTTTTTCTTTTTTATTAAATAAAAAACCTCAGTTCTTACACTTCATAGCCTTTTCTATTATTCAACCGAGCAAGTAGACACCTGCAGATCTTACAAAATTTTGCTTTACTTCAAGATAGAGTAAAAGGTTAGTTAAACATACTCTAAAAGAAGCAAAAATCTTTTTGGTCACTAGGCAAGCAAAAGAACAGTTTAATTTTTTCATCTCAACAGAGAAGCCAACTATCTTTTTTTATTATTATTATTTCTGTTCCTGCAGTATTTTAATAATCTAAGCTAAAAAAACAGTTCTCATGTGAAGTCTTTAGATCTTAACCCCATTTTTCCATTTTCAGCCAAGACCTAAAATCATGCAGATATTTTCAAGTTTTCAAAAATAGCATACTCATATTTAGGAAAAAAAAAAAGAAAAGGAAACTTAACTTATGACAAATTTTGGAACAAAATTAAAGTCTTGTACATTTTCAAACAAAACCAGGAACTAAGCAGTTTGCCGTGGAAGTTATCTTTACAAGTTACAAGGCAAACATAATTTCCCTTTTATAATGATAGGTGCATCTGATTGTAAGAGGATAAAAAATACTTCAGTTACCATGTCACAATTTTATCTCCTGACAACTTCAGAATTTCCAACAACCCCATAAAAACTTAGGCTTTAAGGTTTTTTTCAAATGTGCCCATAGCATGTTTATTCTATGCTCTATTGCCTCCTAATTGAAAGAATGAATGTAAAAATCTTTAAGTAACTTCTATTATATATTTTTGGTAGAAGACAGAGGTGATGAGTCTTTTTAGTTGTTTCCAAAAAAACTTATTATTTCCACCAAAAATTACTGTGTAATCTGCATGTGGAATCATACTGATCTTTAGTACAACACAATTGTAAGATTTTGTTAACAAAAGGGAATAGTATGCAAGTTAAATACACTTTTTTACACAAACTGAAAAATATGAATAAAAAGGAACCACCACCTACAGTGATCAATCAGATAGTCCATTACAACTTGGTATACTGTATTTTTTTTTTTTACATTAGCTCTATTTATAACAGTTATCATGGATGAATACAAAGCATTTTTTTAAAAATTGCTCATATACTCTGGAATAGAAAGTTTTACCCAGGTTACAAGAAATATCCGAGAAAAGATATGGGTGGTTTACTTGCAAGCAGTCTCAGATGCAGTATGCAGAGTTCAGTACGCAGGCTACAAATTTAATCCCACAGAGTGAATATAACTCTCAGAAAGGTGACTGGTCAGTGACCTGTGTCATCCACAAATAAATTCCTATGGTTCTTCATCAGTGCATCTGAGTAGGATCCTGGCTTCACTGCAACTTTAATACCATTTGTACTGTGTTTGTGTAAGAGCTCCTCATTTAAAAAGATTTCTGTCATGCAAAAGCCTCTGCAAGAAAGGAAATAATTTCTTATTAAAGCTCTTGTATCAAACTAGTGAAGGGACAAGAAGTATGTCTTCACCACCACCCAATATGAAAGTAACAACTTGTTCATTCCATCTTACCCAGATTCTACTGCAAAGACATGGCCAGGAATTTTACCATCTAATGATCTTACTTTCTCTCTTCTCTCCATGTTTTCCAAGGCAATTTTAAATACATATGTATGACCATGGAGCCATGACAATTTCTATAGAGCTCCTAACACAAACCTGACCTTAAGCATGCAATTAAATCATAAATTAAATAATATTTCCACTCTAGGAGGCTATGTTTGTCTCTATTCTTTTTTAGAGTGGAAAATATTCCAGTGAATTCAAAAATGTTTTCTTCCATGGTAGAAGGCATGCCAACAGGTCTTAAATTTTTTATCTGTTTTAGAATGTCTCTTCAATTTAAGAACTGAAAAAGGGAGAGTGGGATGCAAATTTGGTGCTGCTTGGTGTCTTTTCTAGGGCTTAGCAGTACAGTTTCCTTTTTTTCTTTTTTTTTTTTTTCCAAAGTAATTTAGTTCACATGTCCCAAAATATGACTAAAAGAGCATATTAAGAATCTTCCTGTACTCACCTAGAAAACACAGCTAATGGATATTGAGTGGATCAAAAAAAGAGGAACTTGTCAGGACTAAGTTTATAGTTCAAACAATGCATGTGATGCATTCAGAGTAAAGAAAAGCTACAACAGATTATATGCAGATATTTTACGAAGAGACTTTAGTTTTTAGTTTATTTTCAATGAGCTCTTGACATGCTTCAATAATATTTTATACAATTTGTACGGTTTTTTACATCTTCTTTAAAAAAATATTTTAAGCATCACATCATTCTTAAACTATTATATGAACTAAAATGTTCCTGCAACTTATTATCTTAAAGTTACTACTTAAAGTTACAGAAATGCTCTGCAGCACAACTACCTCTGCTTCATACTGGATACTCACTCATCTCCAGTACAGTAGATCCCAACTGTCCTATGTTTTCCACTGTAAACATAATGAAGTGTAGCATACGCTAACTTCAGGACAATATTCTGTGTACCCAGCAGTGCTTTTAAACTCCAGGCACAGGATCAGCTAAAACCAACCCAGTGACTATAAGCATATTTCTATTGATTTCATTTGCAACTTAATTTTCATCTGAAAAGTGGAGACCAGATTTCAGAATCTTAGAATCCAGAAAATAGAAGCCTGCATGTCCTTGATCTAATTAATTTACCAAGCATCCCATATGAAATCAATACGAGTAATATGCATAGCTGATATTTATATCACTAGACCAATTCTCCTTTTCCTGTAACAACTTGCAGTGTTTATAGCTCGCAACACAAGGTCTTCTCTGTCAGCAGGTACCTTCTGAAAAAATTCCTTTCACACCTTTTTCTTTATTATGAATCTGTTAGAATATTAACCTTGCATTTGCTCTTTTTTTTTTACAAAACAGAGATTGTACTGACCTGTTCCTGCAGTAATAGGAGATAATGTTAGTTCTTTTTTTATTGTAAAAAGGCAAAATGTAAAATGGTCCTTTCATTCCAGATATTCAGAGCACTGCAAAAGGCTAGGAGAAGAGAAATAACTCAAAGTATCTCATTAGTCTTTTATCAGAAGGAAAAGACAGTGGATTTGAATGCTACAGTTTTGACAGATCAGTTTAACTAGTCAACTGTAGCTTCTTTCACTAGTGGAGGCAGATTAGGTCAGAAAGGACAAGAAATCTCATGAAAAAATACAAGTTTGCATATTGGATACATTAAGTTTCCCTGTCTTTATAATACCTGCCATTATTTAAAAATGTATACAGAAATACATTTGCAGAACACTCATGCATGTTCTCCCAGACAGCAGTATGCTATTCTGTAGAGAATCTAACAGAGAAGTTGCAAAGAGCATGAAAATTAGCTGTATGTTTTTAATGGCAAAATACACACACTCGTATGAAACATATTTTTTCTATCAGCCCAGGAAGTACAGTTTTGAAGTGCCTAATCACAGAATCATAGAATCATAGAGTCATAGAATCATAGAATGGTTTGGGTTGGAAGGGACCTTAAAGATCACCTTGTTCCAAGCCGCCTGCATAGGAGGATGCCACCCACTAGACCAGGTTGCTCAAAGCCCCATCCAGCCTGGCCTTGAACACAGCCAGGGAAGGGGCATCCACAACTCCTCTGCATAACCTGTTCCAGTGTCTCACCACAGTTAAGAGTTTCTTCCTAATATGTAATCTAAAACTCCTGTCTTTCAGTTTAAAACCGTTACGCCTCATCCTATCACTACAATCCCTCATAATCTGCTGCCTGGAGTTCAAAATGCTTATGCAATCTGCAGTTTTAAATTATGCTATGCAGTCATTAACACCTAGACAATCACTGTTAGCTTTACACATAAATTTTTCTATTCTTTCTCCAACTTTGAACTTTCATACTTCTAGTAGCAGAAACTAAATTATCAGCACTGAAAACAAATATCCTAGCCCTGAACTGATGCAACTGCCTCTTGGTGTTCTCTTTCTTATCTACTAGAAGCATCATGAAGGGAATTTAAAGCTATGGATAATGAGTCACACTTCTTTCAGATGACGTATAGCTTAGCATTGCAGTTCATACTTATGCCATGCCTGTGGCTAATTACAAATATCTCTTACCAAGTAAAACATCTATGGTTAGAACATGAAGGCCTTTGAACTTCATAAATGTTATCCACTGTAAGAAACGCAGTCTTTTTTACTGTCCTATCATGTTTGCTGGCTTCCAACTAAAGGCTAAATGGAAGACTTAGCTGTAACCTGAAGAGAATCAAACAAATTTATGAAAAAAGATCTTACAATACATCAGTAATGTTACTACAATTAAACATAGGTTGACCACACATAGATGAAAAAGCATTATATACACATATATTCTCCTAGTGGACTGCTGCTGTGTAGAGTTGCCTTTTCCTAACTAAAATTAGGCATCATGTCAAGTGGTCATTATTCAATGATCCTACAACAAGAATAAATCAGAATATGCTGAGCTTCTCACAAAGGAACCTCAAGAAAATATTATCTATCACAAAAGCATAGTCTAAAAGGCTGTCAAAGGAAAATAGGAATCTTGCCTAGGAAAACATAATTTGGTTGGCTGCCACAACTGGCAATATAGGTAGATCCAATCACAGATTGTGTATGAAAATCTGCAGTGAAAATCACACTCACCCTTCAGAATCTGGGATGTGGGATCTGGTGAGTATTTTGTATGGCTATGTACCTATGTATCATTTTATTATCACACCAGGGACCACCAATGTCATCTGATCTAATGGCCTTCCTTTGAGGTTCCATTGTAACCTGAGTGCAAAGACTTCAATACCACAACTACAAACAAATTTGAAAGTGTCCCATTCAGCTACTTTTGCTGCACTTAATTTTACCCTGTTTATCTCCTTATTTTTGAAGCTGAACATGAAAAGTTACGTAATATCAACTGAAACAGCAAAAGAATGTAAAACATTATCAAAACAAAGCAACCTATTGCGTGCATCTTATACTTGAACACCAACTAATTTTATGTTTTGTCATCTATTTCAGGATGAAAATGCATGTGATCAACCTTTCCTTCTAAAAATTGCATCAGTCTAATTTTTCCACTACTTTACATCTTGAATATTTTTAAAGGTACATTTAGGATTCATAAAATCAATATTCCTGACTTGCATTAACTTCTTTTCAAATTCAAGTTGGAATTTGAATTTGAATTTCAAACATCAGTCCTAACATTCAGGTACAGTCCGTATCAAACAGCACACAGCTGCCAAATTACCAGTGCTACCTAACTTACTTGGCATATATTTGCATAAGATGTACAACGAAAAGCCTCCCTCATTTTTTAAATGGGCCCTGAAGACAGAAATCCTTTTTTAATTTCAGTAAGTGTTTTATTTTTTTGGCAAGCAACTTTTCAAGTGAAAGAGACAACACAGGCAAAGTTTTCTCAAAGATCACTTTCACAGTTGAAGAAATTTTAAGAAGACTGCCTTTAATTGACAATATAGTCATTACTATTTTTACCAATATGATTGTATCCATTTTAATTATACCATCTTAGAAACTGAAGTGGCAAATTACACACTCTGGAAACTATAGAACAAATTGAAAAATATTTCAGTTCCTGTATTATATGGAGCTACTATCTCTGCCTTCGCCTACACTTAAATGACTGGTATTTTTGAGTAACCTCAGCTTTCACATCTGTCAGCGAGGTTCAGGACCTAAGGCAGGATGACTTAACTTAATAATATTTAATTATTTTTTTAAAAAAGTGACAAAGAGTCTTATGATAATGAAATCTATAGCTTCATTATTTTCACTGTTTTCCTCAAGTACCACTCAAAACCTGTATGTTACTAAGAAGGAATTATTTGAAAGATTTGGCGTTGTTTTGCTTATTTTCCCTTAAGGACAATTCCTGCCAAGAACTTCTAGTTAAGTACTGTTGAAGGTATCTAGCATTATGGATATTTGTACTGCATGAATAATTGTTGCCAGGCTATTTTATCATTAGTTACAAATAACAATAGTATCTGACCCTATATGGACACGCATAACTGTCTCATTCACAGCATGAGCCTCCATAACTTACTTATCAGTAATAAATGTAAGCATGAAAAGCTTGTATTCATCTTGAAAATGTCCTAAAGCACTCCTGGTTAAACGTACATATTTCGCATAAAAGGAATCTGAAATATGTGTCACAATTAATTATCTGGAAACAAGGCCCACGAATACTTCAGATAACCTAATAACTGCTTATTTAAATCAAATGTAGAAAAAAATAAAGATCTAACTTACACATGCTCATCATGAATTACTTGAGAAATAAAATTTTACAAAAGTAACACAGTATATATGATGACATTAAAGCCCCATTTTCTTTCTTACCGGGTTTCTTTTCATTTTTTTGTGTTAGTCATCACAATAGAAGACAAGTATGTTTTCAATGTAACTGGAAAATAAATTCCAAGTAATAGACCAAATACAGAATCTGGCACATTTTGTTGCCCATACCATTATTTCACCTCCTTCAGAAAAGTGTAGAAAGTTAATCATCACAATTACAAGATGTGGTGAAGGAAAAGATTATTGAATTCCTTGACACCTGCAGACACAACTTTATTTGCTCACTTGTTATTTTGGTTCTTTGGAGAGTATTATGGTTAGTATTTAAATAAAGACTGCAAAAATAGTAACAGCCTGCACATATAATAAAAATATAACAGCTTCCTGTTTAACATTCTGTTCCACATTTTTTTTATATGAAATAAGCGTACTTATAAATAAGAACATGTATTTCACAGACAAATACCAGCTGTGTAAGCTGTGCTATTTTTAACTCTTCAGAACGTTAGTCTATCTTTTCAGTGGTGCCCAGTGACAGGACAAGAGGTAATGGGCACAAACTTGAGTATAGGAAGTTCCATCTCAATATGAGGAGGAACTTCTTTACTTTGAGGGTGGCAGAGCACTGGAACAGGTTCCCCAGAGAGGTGGTGGAGTCTCCACCTCTGGAGACATTCAAAACCCGCCTGGATGCGTTCCTGTGCAACCTGCTCTAAGGTGACCCTGCTCTGGCAGGGGGGTTGGACTAGATGATCTCCAGAGGTCCCTTCCAACCCTATGATTCTATGATTCTATGATTTACCAAAAGTTAGTTTTCACCTGCTCTCACATCATGGAAGACATCTCAGGATCTGCAAGACATCCATACTGGAAACTGGAACTGTGTCTCTACCAGCTTGGCTAATAAGTGTGGGGTACTTGGGGCTGGGACACACACAACACCTATGTTTCAGTTTCAAAGATACTGTTGCTGCCTGCTTCAATTTTCAAAATTACATCTTCCATCAAAGTAACAGAACAAATCTTGCAGTCTCAAAGATTTGTCATTAAAGAGTTCCACTAGTAAGAAGTAACAAGGATTAATGCAGGTTTTGTTTTCAGAGGCACAGGCTACAAAATAACATCAAGATGCTGCACAGATGGACCTCCCACCTCCAAAGGCATTCTCTCCCGCTTCAGAGCCTGAATTTCCCAACTGAGGCTTAGAACAAACCTTGTTCTCTTCCATGCGATGGACATTTGAGGGGCATGCAGCTGTGACAACGACATTGCTCATATCAAGCCATCAGTGAATTTCTGATGACAACTGATTACTTGATATTGCCACTAACAAGAAGGCACGGCAGTGGCCCGCTTGTCCAATAAACTTTAAAGCAGGAAAAAGGAAGAAATCATACTTTTCCTTTTTTCCTATTTTCTTGCATCTATATTTTATTGGCTGTCACAGGCCTGTTTCTTACTCTAACAGATAGGTACAACAGTGGCAAAAATTCTGATCTCAAGTGGTTTTAATACTGCAGGGGAAGTTGCTAAATCTTTTGCATTGTCATGATAGGCTAGCTAACACATCTGTTACTGGTACCCTATGGAAAGCAGAAGCTATCAGGAGATATAAAGTCACATTCTTCACAAAGCCCAGATATTTTTTTTGTCTCATAGTTCTCTTTCATTGTTCTACATGAGAGTGTAAAATTGATTGATGCAAACAGCTGAGGCAAGACCCAGGCCAATTACAACTCTCTGTGCTTACCCTACATCAGGCTTAGCTCTCATTCTGCCTGCCCAATGTTTACTACACTAGCACGTGGGTAGTTTAGTCAGATGCTCTGTACAGAGACTTAGGACTGAAGATTAGATACTCCCAGTTGCAGTAGATGCCCACAACGTATTCATAAACAGTGTCAACTTTGCATCCCACATTTGTGGCAAGTGCCAGACTTAGTTTTATATGTTATGCATTTGCTCAAAACTGTGCAGTCTGATCCATCCAGAAAAAATATAAAGTTTACTGCTCAAGAAAAAATATCTGTACAAGTGAAACAATAAAATTTAAGGCTTTTCAAACTTTTTAGGGCCTCTGTAGAGGTTCTTTAAGGATGGCTCTGCATGCAGAGTGAACAGGCTCAAGTCTTTTTAGACTGTTCAGAGCCCCTGCTTGGCCCTGAGAATCTGAAATCTTTTAACAAAATCCACTGCTTTAAAAGAAATTAGGTCTGAAGGAAACAGAGATATGGTAACCCACTGATTGATGAAGAGGATGAGAAATAAATCTTGAAAGAAAAATAAACCTTGGATAGACCCATTTTCAAGTTCAAAACCCTCCATTTTTATTAAATCTGAAATTCAGTCAAATGGAATAAATAGAGACTTTGCATTTCTGTGATATCCATCAACTACTTTTAACACACGAGGAACTTGACAGGTAAAGGCCAATGTTTTAGATGAATCTTAATTCTGGGTGTCTCCAATGTTGAGTATTCATATGCAATAAACTCTACTGTCTCTACAGAGAAAAAACTGTCCCCCACAGAACATTTTAGATTACGTAAGAAGTTTGAGGCAGAGCTGGGAATAAATCTCTGTCTCCCAAGCCAATCCTTAACTATGTTGATCCTCCTTGTGGGAGGCTTAAAACTATATCATAATGACACTTCTGTTCTCCTATTCGCACTCCTGTAGCTATTCCTGAGGGACTCCAATCTGAAATCCAGGCTATAACTGCTGTATTTTATTATCAATTTCTTAAACGTCTTTTGAAAAGACAGTCACTTGCAAGTTTTTCTTGCTATTCTGCCTTGATCTTCTTAAAAAGATTGTTTAGACACATTTTTAGCCTATAAGCACCACCAAAATAAGTGAAAAGGTATCTCTATCAGGTATCTCTTCAACAACTTTCTTCCCAGAATAAAGTACAGAATAAAGTCTAACTATCTTGCTTACGCACAACTACATTCAGACAGCTTCTGCTATCGTCAATATTGGTAGCTCTTATTAACACTTTATTGTTAATTTACTGTTATTGTTGCGCACAATACTGTAGGAGTAGCTAAAATCCACCCTAAGAGTCCTGCATTTCATGTGACAAATTTATTTAAAAATCATTTACTAGTCTGCGTTTCAAAATTTCTATAGGATTTATGCAGCAAGTAAAAATTACTTTCTGGTACTTCTGACTTTTGAACATGAGAAAAATAGTCTAATATAACATATAAAAATATAAAATTATTTAAGTATATACAATATTTTTATATCTTACTATACATAAAATATATACTATTTCTTTTGGTACATATCAAAACATAGTATATAGAGTATACTTTCACTGAAAGGGTTGTCAAACAATGGAACAGGCCGTTGTCAAACATTGGAACCAGGGGAGTGGTTGAGCTGTCATCCCTAGAGGTATTCAAAAGACGTGTAGATGTAGTGCCAAGGGACATGGTTTAGGGGTAACTTGGCAGTGTTAGGTTAACAGTTGGACTTTATGATCTTAAATGTCTCTTCCAGCCAACACAATTCTACTATTCTATGTCAAAATACAGAATATAGCAAAACATTTAACTATATATAAAATATTTCAGTGTATGATTTTTCTGCATAATTTTTCTTTTCAAAGGTTATCTCAGGATCCCCCTTCTGTTTTTCATCATCCTAACAGACTAACTTTTAAGCTTTTCCGTTCTTTTCTTGCATAGCGCCATCTGCAAAACAATAGTAAAATCCCATTCTTCCTCAATCTTCAGTCTCTTAATTTTATTTTAGACTACGTTGACCGTTGACCAGAATAACTGAACATGGCAACTGATAATGGCACATGATCTTAACGCATGGTGTAACACAGCTGTAATACTAACCCATGTTTAGTGCCATAAAATTGCTTACATTTAAAATTTAAACAATTTGAAATATTCTGAGGAATCTATACCCTCCAGAGAAGTTCTGTCAAAAATCTGACTGCACCCACACCCCTGGCCAGGCACTGATCATGTCCAAGTTTCAGCGCAACAAGAAGGAAAGGGTATAATAATAAAGAAATACTTGCAGCAAGGTGTGGGGGTTGGATACAGATGAATTTTGTAGATTTTCGGCCAAGAGTAAGTTACGCTGAGAAAGTTCCCCGAGCTCATCTTCTGACAAAAAGCTGTCGGGCAGAGCTAAAGAGGACAGAGATTACTCGAACACGGCGAAGCGAAAGGACCTTTCAATGTTCCTAAAGTGCAACTTGAACATCAGCATCTGAGAACATACATGTTAATTGTTTTAACCACAGTTGTGAGGTCTGACTGGGGTAATACAGGATTATATGTGACAAATATTTGCAGAGACTCTCCACAAAATGAACATCCAGGTCCTATTGTTGAAGGAGAGAGAGTCACCTGTATTGACACTTTAACTTTGTCCTTACCATGCTGATGAGTAGGTAACCTAATTGAGCAGTTCAATATATTTATTTAACAATTTCTTAAAAAACCTCTTTGGTTTCAGACAGTATTAGTCATTCTGTAAGTATGCAGCATCTTTAAAGTGGACAGTCTAACATCAGAATGAACTGCTTGATAACACTTTCTGTACACAGCTTTAATGCTTTTGCAGCATTGTGTTTTTACCTGCACAATATGTATTAATCAGTAATACAGTATCAGTATGTTTGTTTCATTTCTTTTAGCTGGTAAAGAAATTCCAGTGACACAGAGATGATCTAGGAGATAAAGCAATCTATGAAACAGTTCTCTTGTCAGCAAAAAAACATTTGTCAGTGAAATTCTCACACTGGCTTTACCTCTTTATTTAATGGTAGAAAGGAAAAACCAACTAACCAACCAACAAATAAGTGTAAATATTCCTCAAAAGCTCAGTTCCTGCTACAAAATGTTCCACACCAAAGATACAGATGAATGTCAGCTATTAGATTTCCTCTTAAAAATCAGTGCACAAATCCAGCTCAAGCAATGTGCCAACGGAGTTACATCATAACGCCATGTCAGGATCCCAGGGAGCTCTCAAGTTCATTCAGGGGTCTGAACAGACCATAATTTGGGAAGAATTCCTAACTAAGCTACACTTAGGGTTGCTCTGACAATAAATCAGTCAACCTAGGAGATTCAGGGAGGGTGGGGAGGCGTGGATGATATTAAGGACATAACTCAAGGAAATAATGTTGTCTGAACACTTTCATTCATTTAAATATACATGCGTGTGCACACTAATTTCTCGGTTGCCTCCACTTCCTTCTTTTATTCATCAGATCACAAGTCTGAGTAGTTTCAGAAGTGGTTCTTTTACTAGGCTGCAGCAAAGAAACTAAACCAGTATTTTTTATTATTTTTAAGAACTCAAGATTTTATTTATATAGCTTATTTTTTAACAGTACTCTAACAAAGATTTTTTTAAAAACACAAGACAGTTCCATTGAATCTGTTCCAAACTACCAATTAATTTATTACTATTTTGAGAAGAGTAACAGAGATGCTAACATCAAAATCTGCAGTCGTTTTGATAACTATAAGATTTATTTCATTTGAACACCTGGCAAAATACTTGGTGACAGACGATTTTGCCAACTTCATAATAAGAGGCACAAGAAAGAAATTATTACCACTATCTTACCTATCCAGTAGGGAGGTGAGGGAAAGATGGAGAGGGTCAGCTTATGGAATTACTGGAATTAATTATTAATTTAGTGTAAAGAAAAGCATGATCTTGTCTTAAAGTGATCACTGGGTAAAATCACCAAGCCAATGAATTTTAAAAGACATGGATTTTCCCTCAGGAACTCATATGCCAGAAAGCAGCTCTAATTTAAATAACAAACACTGCAGAGAGACTGCATCTTCCAACAATATTACTTTCTTTAATTAATTTATAACCGATGCAATCAATTTCCCTAATTTCTAGGCATCCTCAACCAGTGTGGTGTTGTACAAAAATATCCTGTGGATTTTAATACCACAAGAGCATATGTCATTTAAAAAAAATATGTGCACTGTGGTCAAAGCTGTGAAATACAACCAAAGTTCAAATTAGACAATTTGGAATTAAGACTAGATAATTTCATAGCGATCATTCATTTGCAAAAAAAAAAAAAAAAAAAAGCAGTAATAACCCATTTGTGCATTAGCTCAGATCAAATCAAATTTTCTAGAGGGGAAGGGAAAGAGGGGTGCTCTACATTGATGGGCAGTCAACTAAAAAGTTGCTGCCTTTTTTTCAGTGACCTAGTAGCTACCTAAGTACTTCTCTAGAAGTCATTAGACAAGAGAATGCATAGAGTTCATACACTGCAAAAAAAAAAATGCAAAGACTAAACCACTGTTAGATTAATACAATAGATAAAAAGATACAGGTTTTTCTGAGACTGCCTTCCCTCGATCTTTCCTGATGGATCTGCCCTACTTAAATCAGTACAGTCATCTAAAAATTGAGGTGCTATGTGGACTTATAGATCTGTATCTTATTCCATAGGAGGTGCACAGATACTAGGCATTACTCCTAGTAAAAACTGAGAATGAACCAAACATGAAATTATGTAGAAAGGACTCAGTCAATATATATCATGGTCCATGATCTTTTTCAATACCTAAAACAGTTCTACAAAAGTAGAGTCTTCGCTTTGGGCTAGAAACAGAGACACTTCAGTATGAAATACACAAAGTTGTTAAGTGGGAGCCACTGGTATGGAACCACTTTTGTAGCTAAAAAAGCATAACAGGGGAAAGGAGAGTTGAAGGGCATAACCTGAGATACAGGTGAAATGAAATACAGGTATTTCCTGACAATCCAGACACAAGCCCCTCTACTGGCATAGTCTCACGTTTGTAGGCAAAAAGCTTCTACAGAAACTACTCCAGAACTATATTTTAGGAGTCATGCAATCAGGTACTAAACTGTATCTCAGGAAAAGGAATACTTCTGCCTCTCTGTCTGAGTATCTTCTAAAACCAAGTATTGTCAGTTTTCCTCTCAACACTCACGCCACTGCAACCAATGGGGGAATAAACCAGGCCAACCAGAGCAGCAACAAATATCCCTTAGCTGCCTCTCAAGATGAGAACCAGAAGACCAGCCGTGTCAAGTGTATGTATACCAATGCACACAGTCTGGGGAACAAACAGAAGGAACTGGAGCTCAGTGCCAGTCAGAAAGTTATGACATAGGAATAACTTAAGCATGGTGGGACAGCTCTCATGACTGGAGGATTATGATGGGTATAGGTTGTTTCGTAAAGACAGACAGTGAAGAAGAGGAGGAAGAGTCACACTCTATGTTAAGGAGAATCCTGAATGTGTAGAATTCAACTACAGTGATTGTGGAAGCCCTACTGAATGCTTCTGGGTCAAGATCAGAGGGGTCATCTCCAAGGGGACTCTTAGAGCATGCTGGCATCCAAGACGAAAAGGCCAATGAAGCATTATTTCACAGAATCACAGAATGGTAGGGGTTGGAAGGGTCTTTTGGAGATCATCAAGTCCGACACCCCTGCCAAAGCAGGTTCACCTAAAACAGGATGGACAAGAATGCATCCATGCAGGTTTTCAACATCTCCACAGAAGGAGACTCCACAACCTCTCTGGGAAGCCTGTTCCAGTGCCCTATCACCCTCAGAGTAAAGAAGATTTTCCCTCATGTTGAGATGGAATTTCCTGTGTTCTAGCTTGTGCCCGTTGCCCCTTATACTGTTGCTGGGCACTGGGCACCACTGAGAAGAGTCTGACCCCATCCTCTTGATACCCGCCCTTTAGATATCTATAAGCATTGATGAGGTCCCCTCTCAGTCTTCTCCAGGTGAAACAGACCCAGGTCTCTCAGCCTTTCCTCATAAGAGAGATGCTCCATTCCCTTGATCATCTTCGTGGCCCTCTGCTGGACTCTCTCCAGTAGTTCCCCATCTTTCTTGAACTGGGGAACCCAGAACCGGACACAGTACTCCAGATGTGCCCTCACCAGGGCAGAGTAGAGAGGGAGGATGGCCTCCGTCAACCTGCTGGCCACGCTCTTTTTAATGCATGAGCCCATTGGCCTTCTTGGCCACAAGGGCACATTGCTAGCTCACGGTCAACTTGTCTACCAAGACTCCCTGGTCCCTCTCTGCAGAGCTGCTCTCCAGCAGGTCAACCCCTAACCTGTACCGGTGCGTGGGGTTATTCCTCCCTAAGTGCAGCATCCTGCACTTGCCCTTGTTGAACTTCATTAGGTTCCTCTCTGCCCAGCTCTCTAGCCTGTCCAGGTCTTGCTGTATGGCGGCTCAACCTTCTGGTGTATCCGCCACTCCTCACAGTTTTGTATCATCAGCAGACTTGCTGCGGGTACACTCTGCCCCCTCATCCAGGTCCCTGATGAATATATTGAAAAAGGCTGGACCCAGTACCAACTCCTTGGGAACATTGCTAGTTACAGGCCTCCAACTAGACTCTGCACTGCTGATCACAACCCTCTGAGCTCTGCCATTCAGCCAGTTCTCAATCCACATCACTGTCCACTCATCTAACACACAATTTCTATTTGGGTCACTTAAGCAAGCTTTGGATCAACAGATCCTGGTTCTTACAGGTAACTTCAACTACCCAGATACTTGTTGGAAGAACAATACAGCAGCTCTCATGTCATCCATTAAGTTCCTGGAATGTGTAGAGGACTGCTTCCTCACACAAATGTTAGATGTGACAACCAAGAACAAGGTCCTGCTGGACTTGCTATTCACAAACCAAGAAAACCTGTTTTGTAATATCTTGGTTAGTGATAGCCTTGGCTGCAGTGACCACAATATTATGACATTTGGGATCCTGCTGAGCACGCTGAAGTTTAGTACAAAGACAAACGTTTTAGATTTTAGAAGAGCAAACTTCAGCTCGCTTAGAGATCTGCTGGAAGGCATGCCATGAGAAGCTTCCATGGAGGATAAAGGAGCTAGCAAGTGATGGGAGTTTTTTCAAGAACGCTCTCCTGGAAGCACAAAAACAGTTCATCATCTTTAAAGGTAAGGGAAGCAGGCAGAGCAAAAGACCCCCTTGACTTAACTGCCAGCTTCTGAGTTTGCTCAAAACAAAAATAGAAGTGTACTATAGACGGAAAAGTGGACGAATACCTGTTAAGAACTACAAGGGCATTGCCAGGGCATGTGGAGACGCAGTTAGAAAACCAAAGGCTCAGCTTTAACTGAAACTGGCCAGAGATGTCAAAAACTAAAAGGAAGGGTTCTTCAGGTACCTAAACAAGCACAAACAGAGGAAAATATTGGCCCACTGTTAAATAGGAGAGGTGAATTAGTCACCAACAATGCTGAAAAGGCAGAGGTTCTCAATACTTTCTTCACCTCCGTCTTTACCTGCACTGTTGGGCCCCAGGCCTTGGGAACAACAACCCAGGTTGATGCAAACACAGACCCACTGTCAGTGAAACAACAAATCGATGGGCCCTGATGCCATCCACCCAAGAGAGCTGGATGATGTTGTAACAATGCTCAACATGATATTTGAGAAGTCGTGGAGATCAGGGGACATCCCACAAGACTGGAAGAAGGCTAATGTCACCCCCATCTACAAGAAGGGCTTACAAGGAGGCTCCAGAAAATTATAGGCCCATCAGTCTTATTTCAGTCCCTGGGAAAGTTATGGAATGAATCCTCCTGGGGGCTATCACAAATCAAATGAAGCAAGTAATTGGGAAAAGCCGCCACAGGTTCACCAAGGGCAAATCATGCTTGACAAACCTGATAACCTTCTATGACAATGTAACCTCCTCAGTTGATGTCCACTGAGCAGTGGACATTGTGTACCTGGATTTCTCCAAGGCTTTCAACATGGTTCCCTACAGCCTCCTCCTAGAGAAACTGATGCATTATGGTCTAGAGAAGTGTCTGTGTGGTGGGTGGGAAACTGATTGACAGGCCACACCCAGAGGGGGATGGCAAATAGCTCCTCTTCAAACTGGCAACCCGTCACAAGTGGGGTCCCCAGGGATCAATTCTGGGCCCAACGCTGTTTAATATCTTCATAAGTGATCTGGATGATGGGTTCGAGTGTACCCTGATGAAGTTTACTGATGACACCAAAGTAAGTGTGGAAGTGGACACTTCGGAAGAGAGAGCCAACCTGCGGGAAGACATAGTTAGGCTGGAAGAGAGGACTAACAAGAACCTTATAACATTCAACAAGGACAAGTATAAGGTCTTGTACCTGGGAAAACATAATCCTGGAGTGCAGCACAGGCTGGGATCTACCTGGTTCAGGAGCAGCTCTGTGGAAAGGGACCTGGGGGTCCTGGTGGACAACAAGCTCAATATGAGTGAACAGTGTGCTGCTGCAGCAAAGAAAGCCAACAGGATGCTGGGTTGCATCAACAAAGACAGCACCAGCAGAGATAAAAAAGTCATTATCCCACTCTACTCAGCGCTTGTCAGGCCACACCTGGAATACTGTGTTCAGTTTTGGTCCCTGCTTGAAAAAAAAGATGTGGACAGACTGGAGAGGGTCCAGAAAAGGACCACAAAGATGATCAAAGGATCAGGAAGTCTGCCATATAAGGAAAGGCAGAGAGAATTGTGTTTGATCGGCCTTGAAAAAAAAAGGCTTTGGGGCCACCTTTTTACCACGTTCCAGTATTTAAAGGGTACCTACAAGAATGTGGAGATTCCCTTTTTACAAGGAGTCACATGGAAAAGACTCCTGAAGAGATTCTGATTGGACACAAGAGGAAAATATTTCACAATGAGAACAATCAGCCATAGGAATAATCTCCCTGGAAGATTATAGGAAGTGGTGGATTCCCCATCATTGGACATTTAAAAGTCAGCTGGACAGCGTGCTGGGCCATCTTGTCTAAACTGTGCTTTTGCCAAGAAAGCTTGGACCAGATGGTCCTACAGGTTCCTTCCAACCCGGTATGCTATGATTCTATGATTCCTCTCAGAAAAGGTACATAGCAAAACTTCCCTCTTACTAACATTGGGGTTGAATGTTATTTCATATTTTATTTGGCTATGAAACTGGCTTTTTGGAAAGATGTTTTGTATTTAGTCTATTTAATCTAATCAGTAGTTAGTAAGATATGCCCTTTCCTTAGCAACTTCTTAATTGGCTTTGTACCTGCTGGTGGACTAATATATTGAGATGCAGAGAGTACTATTACCACCATATTTCACATATATTTTATGTGATAGAAAAATTTACATTCTTGTTTATGGCACAGCACGTGTCCAAAGCTTTGTCTAAGTATCGTCTGCCTTTGTAAGCTATGAAGAGCCATTGATCTCTTTCCATCTAAGCAGCAATCTAAATATTTTCCTCTCTTCATAAATCCTGCACTTAATAATGCTTATCCCTTAGTGTCAAGAAGATAGAATGACCTCAGGATTAGTAAAAATATTTTTTCAAAGGTGTTTGTCTTAATTTGATCTCACTGGGAGCTAAGTCCTTAAATACAACAAAACCTGACTTAACTTAGATCAGGAAGTCCATAACAGAGCAGGAGTAATGATCCCTTACCTGAGACTTCCACCTTTCTATATCTCTTGAAGGTGACAGTTTCCACTATCTTGTATTAAAGGGAGTGTGATCCAGACACAATATCACAGAATCACAGAATCATAGGGTTGGAAGGGACCTCTGGAGATCATCTAGTCCAAGCCCCCTGCCAGAGCAGGGTCACCTTAGAGCAGGTTGCACAGGAACATGTCCAGGAGGGTTTTGAATGTCTCCAGAGATGGAGACTCCACCACCTCTCTGGGCAGCCTGTTCCAGTGCTCTGCCACCCTCAAAGTAAAGAAGTTCCTCCTCATGTTGAGATGGAACTTCCTACACTCAAGTTTGTGCCGGTTACCTCTTGTCCTATTGCCGGGCACCATTGAAAAGAGCCTGGCCCCATCCTCCTGACACCCACCCTTTAAGTATTTATAAGCATTGATAAGGTCACCCCTCAGCCGTCTTTTTTCCAGACTAAATAGACCCAATTCCCTCATTCTTTCTTCATAAGAGAGGTGTTCCAGTCCCCTAATCATCTTAGTAGCCCTATGCTGCACCCTCTCCAGCAGTTCCCTGTCCTTCTTGAGCTGGATAAGCATAAGCAACAATATGCAACACCTTTTTTTTTCCCTTTCACAGGTGTTCCATACGAATACTGATCAAAAGAACCAATGAAATTTGTCAGTTTATAGTCCCACTGCTTAATAAATACACCCATAGAATAATCACTCCTCTCAAAAACTGTTTTCTTACGAGACCCAGCAGATTATAGCTGAGGAAAACCTCCTATGAGATCTCTGTGAGAAACAAATGACTGGCCTGTTCTGTGGGGAATGCTACAGAGATTCTGCTTAGAGACACCTGATGTTCTTAAACCCCTCAGAATTAAGAAAAAAATACTTGTAATTCTACTGATACTAGGCAGTCCTGATCTGAATATGCAAGAGGGACAAAAAGAGAGATTAAAGCTGCTGCTGCATGCAGCCTTGTTAGCCTCTGTTTCTAGTGTTACCTGCCATAACAGGGGTTCAGTTGAGTTCATTATAAACTTACCAAATTCTCACTATGTAGCCTATAGCTTTCAGAAAATCCCTCTAGTCTTTTGATATAGCCCATTCACCTGTTCCTGTCTACAACAAGGACGGTGTTCCATGCATAGAATATTGAAGGCTCCATTTCTTTATTTCTATACATTTTCCCTTTTATTCCTTGCCTAAGCTTCCCTTGCAGGAATTAAAACAAACTAAATCTTCCCAGTTACTTCACAAGTTCAAAGGAGTAAAAAATTGGTTTTGGTAACAAAAAGATTTCATCCTTTATCAATGACAATCAATTTCCTCAAAAAAAGCTCACTATAGAGAAAGACGGTACAAAAGCATCTGATTACCTGAAAAATTACAAAAATTGAGAAGGGTTCTGATAACCACATAGATCCTTTTCTTCTCTTTACTCCGTTCACCAGAGAGAGAAGCTCCTTCCCTAGCTTCCTCAATGGAGAGCATAGGTAGTTGCAATATCCTAGTACAAGCAGCCACTTGTTACAGACCCTGACAGCAAAGCATCAGCTTCCATCACCTCAGCTGAGCGGCCTCTCCCACTAAGTTACGGATGGGCACTTTTTTTCAAAACCCAAGAATTCCTACAACCACTGAGTTTTACAGCTCAGTGAAAAAAATACGTCTCTTCTTACATGTATTTTAAGTCTGACATAAATTTTATACTTTGCTAGAGCTGGGTTCAGGCTGTTGCCCTCATGACAACCAACTTCATCAGTTCTGTCTTTGACATTAGGCACAATTCAGAGCTTTTCACTCAAGTCTAGAATTGCAGCAGGAAAATTAAGAGCTGGATTGAATAATCAGTCTTCTTCAGAGCTTTGCCTACAATTTCAGCAATTTAAACCTGATAGGAGCAAAATATGATCACCTGTAAAAATTACCTACTTCTGACTCTTGCCTGGAAAGTTTCAACACCCGTATGAGGGACAGAAAGGGAAATTATGTGAAGCCAGTGACACTGACAGTCTACAGTTAAAATAAGAGTTAAATTTAAAAGACAAAAAATACAGATAAAGTAATCTGATGTGATCTGCCAAAAACACAGCAGTATACTGATAGAAAGCTAAGGTTCAGTAGCAACCACTGATTTAAATCAAGAAGATTCCTTTGGCATTTTCAGCCACCAGAAGTATTCACGGGATACAACAGGGGAATTGCACAGTAAAAGATTAAGCCCAAGATAAATAAAAATAAAACCAAATCTTCAGAGTCTGTTGCCTTTCTTATCCCTTGCACTCCAATTTTAAGCATTTTGATATCACTTTTGTTTCTCCTGTTATGAAGGTATAGATTAACACTTGAGTTCAAAGATGAAATTGGATGCAAATCTTGAGACTATGAGCTCTTCCTGTTCAGAGAAAAAACCTACTCATGCCCAAGACTTCAAGGACAAGTCACATATTTGGTATACCCATGACTTTCCACTGAATATTTTTTTGCAAGTTCTACCACTGTCACTGGTGATGCTTCCCCCTCTACTCTGCTCTGGTGAGACCCCACCTGGAGTATTGCGTCCAGCTCTGGAGCCCTCAGCACAAGAAGGGCATGGACCTGTTGGAGCAGGTCCAGAGGAGGGCCACAAAGATGATCAAAGGGCTGGAGCTCCTCTCCTATGATGACAGGCTGAGAGAGCTGGGGTTGTTCAGCCTGGAGAAGAGAAGGCTCCGGGGAGACCTTATTGGCATCTTAGAGTACTTAAAGGGAGCCTGTAAGAAAGATGGGGACAAACCTTTTAGCAGGGTGTGTTGCCAGTATAACACACCCTGCTAAAGATGTAAAACAATTACCTACACAAGGTAATGGTTTTAAACTAAAAGAAGGTCAATTTACACTAGAAAGAAATTTTTTACAGTAAGGGTGGTGAAACTCTGGGACAGGTTGCCTAGAGAGGTGGGAGGTGCTCTCTGGAAACATCGAAGGTCAGGTTGGACGGGGTTCTGAGCAATCTGATCTAGTTGAAGATGTTCATTGCAGGGGGGGTTGGACTAGGTGACCCTTCTAACCCAAACTATTCTAAGATAAGCATTCAGTTGCACCTTCCCAGTTTTTGAAAAAAAGGGCAAGATGATGTAGACTCCCTGCTCCTCTTTAATGGAGACAACCACCAAATACTGCTATTCAGTTTGCAGTCAACTAAGTTCACACTTACTTATTCAAATAAATAAATGGAATTTTTTATAATGTATCCTAAAAATTAATAAATTGAAGTTTTCCCATTACATCTATTCTCATGCTGGAGTTTCTGTGTGAGGTGATCAATATGCTCTTCCACTTGCACTGAAGACCAGCAAAGTTCTGAACAGCACCGTCTTCTCACTACATGAAGCCCTGGCAGGATTCACATTTCAGCAGAGTATTTCTTTTCCTATCAAAGCTTGGAAATAATCCAATGAAGCTGAGAGGACTACTGTTCTGCACTGACTGATGAACAGATAACATGAAAAAAATGTAGATCTTTATAAAAGAAAGAAATTTGTATGTTTGTAAAGATCATTCCTTGAGAGATCTTACATCCAAAAAAAAGTATCAATATTATAAAACTTATGTTTGCAAATCACACAAAAGAATGGTACTTGAAAGGACTGACCATATGCATGCTTGATATATTTCTACCTGTAGCGACAAGCTTGCCAAAAAGTAATTGCAGACAAAGAACAGAGAAAAAAAAAAGCAAACATATATAAAAACAAAACACAGTGATGGATTGTGTATAAGAAGGAAAAACTGACAAACAAAATAAACCTTAAAATGTGAGAATATATTAATCCAAACTATTGGTGTCTGTATCACTGTAGATAGTATCTTCTCATCACGCAATATTCCCTATGCAGATAGAGATGATATGCCTTCAGTTACTGTTTTTAAATTTAGAATCTGCAAATATAACAACACTTTTCCTTTTCAACTTGCAAATAAAACAGTATTTTTCAAAGTTCAGCGTGATGTCTTTTATTTCTGAGAGCTGCCATGTAGGCTTCAGTAGTCACCTCATTAGGATTTAGCTGTGTATCAGACTTTTTCCACCGAATCTCACATATTCCTCTTACTCCCATCCAACTTGATCCTCTGTTAGGCAGCACAGGTACTTCCGCAGCAATGTAATGAACCAGATCACAAAGCAATAGGCCTGAAAAACACTGTGCAACCTCTATTCCCCCCCCCGCCCCTTATTTCTAACTCAGATCAATACATCCAGTCTGGCTTTTCACATGAACACACAAAAACTTGTGCTGGCACACATCCAGAGGTGTTTGAGAATGAGCAACCAACTTCCCTAAGGAGCAGCAATGACCTTGTTGCCAATAATTTTGTCCGTTCTTGTCAGAAAGAACTTGCTATGGCAGCTTTCATATTAATAAGGTGAAACTATCTAATGATATAAAATATTTCTAATCCTAGATGAACTGTAGAAATTAATTAATCAGCTACCACAAAAAATGGGACCTTTTTGCTTTCATTCTTAACAAAGCACTTTCAAACATTCTGTGGGACTTTCGTTATCTGAAAGAAAAATACAAACCTAACGGCAATAATTGCTGCTTAGAAGCCTAAGTTGTTGTGTTTGTTTTTTCTTTTTTTTTTAAATTATTATTTACTGTTACAAATATAGTGCTCTCTGCTGTTATAATCCAGAATGAGTAATTATTCTGAATTTGTAGCCAGCCAGATAGGATCTCAGAACAAAATCATGCAATTTTCAGTCCACAGCATTCAGAATGTACTGGAGGAACAGTTTTCCAGCTTAACCTATTAGCTGAAGACTAGATCCAAATTTTGATATCATTTATAGTAAAGGTCTTATTGTCACATTTACTATAATACCCCAGTTTTCCTCTGTCATTGAGGAAATTGCTTTATTTTGCTTCTAAGATGGAAAATATGTTTCTGTATTTATGTAGAATACATTCTGTGTCTAAAAGGGGACTTTAAAAATAGTCATGTATGAAATGCAAACACTTGCAAATGGAGACAGATCATGTGACACTTTTGATTAGGAACATGGGCTAGTATCCATGGTAACTCATTGCTTCAGAGATTGCAAGGCAGCTGAAAACCTAAAAGTAAGAAACACTATGCTGTATTTCACCTGCCTAAAACAAGGAGATACATGAACGAAAATTCTATCTTCAAGTATTAAAAAAAAGTGCAAAACAGAGTCCACCTTGTTTATTCAGTGATCACTTATTAGTTGAGGCTCCTTCACATGATTTATCCCATTTCCTAACTAGTTGAGGATATCAGCAAGAATGTCAGTATGCTGTGTTGAAATTCAGACATTACAGCCCTGTCTCATAACAGGCATAAAGCTGAATTTCTGGGCATGCCAAAAGAAGCTCAGACAGTTCCTTTCTTATGTTATTAAATTCAATGCTAACTTACCAACTGAATATTGACTGACATACATACATAGTTTCAACATACTTACTGCATCAACAATATATGGTAGACAGACAAATTTGTACATGGTTTAAAAGGGTAAGAGGATTCTAGAGAAACTGGATGATTAGAACACAAGATGCCCTTGCTAATTCTGTTACTATGAACTTGTATTGACAATACAGTTCTGGAATAAAATTTACATTGTCTGTAAGTATCAATTATCATTTCCACTCAAAACAATGTAGTTGGCAACTAACACTAGTCATTCAATGACACACAGGGTTGCCGCTTTTGCTCATTATCAAAGATCTGTTTCCAGTTTACAAATAGCCGAACACTGAGTAACTTTTTACACTGAAAAAGTGACAGACTGACTGTATGTAACTGAGCACGCTGCTGTGATGCTACGCATACTGCTTTACCAAAAATGTTCAATAGAAAGAGAATACACAGTTTTCACTGATGAAAAGACAGATGTTTCTTGCCTCAAAACAGACATTGTACATTGCACATTGCACTTACTGAGAGATACAAGCCAGTGATAGTTATTTGACTGATCTTTTATTACAACACCTACTGGTAAAGATCTATTTGTTAGAAATTTTGCTGCAAGCTGAGTGCAGCTAGGAATTTTTCTGTCTTCTTGATTATGTGTAACCACTTACATTAAGAGCTTTTAGTAAACATTGTTCATTATAATCGATTTCCCTGAAGAAACGTCATTTTCAAATGAATATTTAAATGCAGCTTTATTTTTTGTTCCCTTCTCACAGAAGATTTTTTTCAATAAGCATTGGAATGCGAAGGAAAAGCAGACAAAAATGCAAACAGGCTATTAAAAAATATAAAAAGAAAGGAAAACAGAAACTATTCTGCAGTATGAAGTGATGAATTAACAAACTAATCCAGCATTCACTAACTCTGCTACACCTCACATTGTCAGCATTGCTATTTCAGGGTTTTATAACTAGGTTACTTATTATTGCATTCAATTAATCCTTAGTCACACCAGGTATCATTGTTTCTGTTGACAGCCTCAACATCAATAAACTCAAGAACTCGACAAATTTGACATTTGAACTACTCACCCTGTAAGAAGAGATGGCTTGTGCAGAGTTCAGGTATGCAATATGGTTTTTAAAGTCATATACCATAGATATCAATGTAGCAAAAAAAGTTTCTTCTCATCCTTCATAATGCAAAATAGAGCATACTCAGTCCATGAGTAGCCTTGATAGACTTAACCACTCCATTCCCATTTTCTATAATATTTTGGTTTTGCTTGAAATTCAGGAAACTAAATCAACAGTTTGTATTACTTGCCTGTGTCCAGGCACTGTAGACTGTTACAAATATAGCTGAGGTACAGATAGATCTTTGTGCTGTTCATAATCAGGTTAGAATTCTTTGGATAGGAACCCTGGAGAGGTTCCAAATTGGTTATATTTGTAGGTCACACTGCCATGTATCCAAAGCACTTTCAAGAAGCACTTTTAAAGGGATTGATTTAAAACTATTATGAATCTTATATTTTGGTCAAGATCATCTGAAGGGTTACCAAAGCCTCTACAGATAAAGAATAAATGTACAAAGTGTTTGATTATTCTGACATTTGCTCTGGCTCTAATTTGGAATCTATGTTCTGTCGGAGTTTTTTCTTGGTGGCTCTGTTCACAATGGAATTGCATTATTTGGCCTTTCCAGATTACTTTGATCTTTTATTTCCTTATTTTAGGTGTAAATATAGAAGCCAAAAATGAGGTAAAATTGGCCACATTTCTCAGTGAAATTTTGACCCTGATGAGCAAAAGCATACCATCACAGTCTAATACCCAGACTGGAACATTTTGCTAACAACAGAAACAGGAGAACACTCCAGAATACTGGTAGATTGTTTTCCCAAATGAATTGTTCTGCAGCATGATGAAAGAGATAGATGACAAAAGCTTAAAAAGAGCAGATTGGTCCAAAGTCATGGTGATCCACTGTCGACAGTTTATGCAAAGAAGTATCATAAGTTGTGTGGAAAGGTAGGTTGCTGAACTGATTTAAGTAAACAAAAGGTAGAGATGGTTGATGCAGACCAGCACTGGGGAGATATGCCTCACAAACATGGAAGACAAATGAACAAATTTACAATTTGATAAATAAGAAGTCAAAATAGATAATCTTAGCTACTTTATCTTCACAGCTACGTTGTGATTTTGGCCTTACAAGAAAGTAAATTCAGCACTGTAACGTATGCTAGGATAATATGTTTTGTATATTCAAAGGGTTCTGCAGCATAACTATATAACTGAAGAACTCAGAAAAGCCATGGAAGCATTCACAAATTGGACAAAACTACTTGAATATTAACAACGTGACCCAAGGGAAGAGATATAGCATTATGATTGATATATATCTACACATGTATTATAGAGCATACCTAGGACTATAAATTTGTGACCTTCCAGAAAATAACTAAGAACCAGACTATAGTGGTGGTACACTCTGCACTATTCAGAGGCATTTTTAAAAATTGAAACACACTGTTGCTGATCTAAGTTATAAACTGGCACGTTTAAAACACTTCCCCCTGCCCCATCCTGCCCCAGTTTTTGTTGAACTCTAGAGTAGGGCTCAGGAACTATGCTTTTGGGGATTGGCCATCATCTCTCTCAAACTCCCCAAAGTGTCAGGTTGGACCATGTCTAAAGCATATATAGTATGTCTAAGCACATCTAAGACACTTAAGATGGATACCACTGAGTTTATCACAAGACAAAGTAATTATGACTTTTATTAAGAGAAATTAAGCAGCCTGAAAGACTGTTTGAGGTTGTAAAAGACAGTAAGAACACCCTGATTCATTGCCCTTTCCAATCAGCTGCTTGAACCCTGAACTCTCACTTCCTTGTGATTAGAAAACTGCCAGGTCTATTAAAGCTCTGTTACTGCTTCAAGAGGCAGATACTGAGATGGATAGCAAGAGTGATCTTGCCTTGTTAGTCTGGAACAGTCTTAGAGGAATGTATGCCCAAGCAAACAGTATTTTTAGATTTAATGTTTGCAGGTTTGTTTTGATCTTTTCTTTATTTAAAAATAAAAAGACATAAACAGCAGTAAGTCTGAAAAATTTCCGCATCACTTCAGATCCTCAATGAAAAAACATAGGCTATTTTGTTCTGTAAGTTGGCTGCATGTAAAACTACATTGTCACTGGCCTTGTTAAAGTTAATTGTTGACAACTGCATTCACTGGCATTATCAAAGATAATTCAGAGACAAAAGAGTAAATGAGAGAGAAATTAGAATGCCACGTCAGAATGCTGCATTGCAGGAAACTCACTAAAAAGGATTTGAAATTGTTGTGTTTTATCTTGTAGGATCATTCCAGATACTTCCTTTAATCTGCACAGAACGAGGATAATTTTGCTGATTCATTTTCCTCTTCATGATTAACTTTAGTTGTGGTTATTTTATTTTTAATAGCAGTTAAATGTTTTTAAAGTAATCTAAATAAAAATTGCTTGAGAAACTAAACGTTCCTGCTACCAACACAATTTGTGCATGATACCATCGAAATCTCAACTCCTTCCAAATTTCCTCATGACAGATAGAGAAAACTCAGGTAGTCAATGACTACTCAGACCTTCAACAAACTCAGGGCAGAGAGACAAATTTCTCCTGCTTCCCCAGGCTTTTGAAGAGGTTTTTGTCCTATGAGATATTTGAGGACAAGCAGCTCCAAATTCCACCACATGAACAAAGTCCTGATTTTTCTTTTGCAGGAATTGTAAACACCCAAACGTTTGTGCGGTTCACAAGAAAGACATTCTGCACCATATTACTGGAGGACATAACAACCTGACATAACAACCAAGTATCCTACCATACCACATTCCCTAAGTATCCCCAAATTGTGGTTAGGCATGATGCAAGTGATGTCTTGACTGTTCTTTTGTGCCCTCCTCTGCCTTATTTCCACATCACCAGGTAACCCCATACTTGGACAAGGGTGAATCTGTATTATATCCCCTTGTACAATAGAAAGTAAACCATTAGATGCTGAGTTCCAAACCTAAAATCCAAAAGAGATCTGCACACTTGATACACAGGATAAAAACTGTAAAGCCATCTTATTTTCTTGCATTGAACTTCCTCAAATAAGTGAAGTTGAGCCTCTTTTATATATCTGGAGCTCTGCAGTTCTTAAGGCTGAAGAGCAGCTAGATCACACAGAAGGCAAGTGGGATCTAGTGAACTTGAATCAGGTAGGAATACTTACAGCAAAAACATCGTCCCTTGGCTAGCAGTGATTAATAAATCAGCACTGAACTCAGAAACATGAGCAAAAATAGGTCTGCAGTTCTAGCTCTCTCTGTAGTGGGCTGCAATTTTGTGAGTGTAGGGTTTGTTTTAACTAGGACTCATGGGATGATATTAAGATATCACAGAAGTTCGATTACTTCTCTTGATTTCCACCTTCTAGGCCTAAGAAAATTAAAATTAATTTTCAAATAAGGAGGTTGGGGGAGGAGGGGGAAGGGAGGGTCGAAAAGCATTCAGAAAAATTATCCTCTGGAGGGAAGACAGGCAAGATGATCGAATAGCTTCCCTTCAGCTCTTATTGCTATGATTCTATGCTCTGGAGAGTGAATAATTTGAAAAAGAAAATCTCTGTCTTCCAGATAGAGAACATCCTCCTTAGGCTCAAAGTTCATCACCAGTTTAAGTTTCTCCTCCTTATAGGTTTTTTTGTGCATACTTCCTGAGCATTTAATTTCACAAATTGCTAAGAACATTAAAATTAGGTTTTGTCCCCTAACTTCTTAGGAAAGATCTAGAATAAAGCTATTATACAACAGAGTACAAACCCTTCTCTTCTCTGATCTGAAGCTAAAATTTACTGCTTCTTGTTTGGCTTGAAGAATTCAGTTGGGAATCATCTCCTTTTTAAAGAGACTAATGAACAGGCAAAAAAATAAAAATTGGGACAGGACTATTCCTCTTTCCACTTTTGAAAAAGAATATCTACCAAAGTAGTGATTTTCCTCAAAATACATTGGTAAAGAAATAAATAAACGTAGTAAGTGTCAGGTATTTTAATCACCTACCAATTCTCTTGACCCACACAATGGAAAAAAAAATTAAGTTATTTGAGTATGTATGAACAGATACCTGACTGGACAAAACCCTAAGCAATAGGGTCTGAATTCAGCATAATACTATGCTCACCAGCTTGAATAATTCTGTGATTCTGAATTTGCACACAGCTTTCTCTTCATAGGGAACATAGAAATGTGTTACATGTTATAGATGTCACAGATACTGAAAAGGACCAATCATTTAGAATGGCTCATAACTTATCTGTTTCTTCTTGGCACTTTCATATATAAATAACACATCATGTCTTCCAGGAACAAAAAAAATCTTTATGGAAGCAAATATTTCACACAGTTTTGCCTTATTCTTTTTTTACAGACCAAAAATCTTACTTCAGGAAACTTTCAATAAAAGAGCAGTGTAAGTATAAAAAAGTATTTGCCTTGGTCACTGATATAAGAAACATTCCCACTTCCCTAAATCAGCTTAAGTTTTCAATTTCTTCTTACAAAGGTTTTTCCATCAATGGCATTGTACTTTAATGTCTTTAATGTACTTTAATTCCTGCCAGTCAATATATAGATTTCTTTGCATTTATAGTATGCTTCACATAGACAGCAAGTTTAATATGTAAATTATTGAAAAGGAAAATGTATATTGTAGATTTTTGAAGAGTTATATCTAGCATGAGGGAGAGGAGTCAATAAAATTAATTGCAACATCAACAACATATTTGATGTGGCAGCTGTTTCCTTTGCTTCCACCAAGAACTTTGTTTTGACTACAGCCTAAGTAGCAGATGTTTATGAGCAATAAGGATGCTGGTAAATTTATTACCTGTTTCTATGGGTAACATAAGCCTCTAATACTTGAATTTTTTTAAGAATTACTTACTTAGATCACAATGTGAATGCCAAACTGATGCTATAAAGGATATCTAGTAAGTCACTTTAAAGTAATTTTGTGACTTCTATTACCTAATTCATTTATCTAAAGCTTTATTAAATTATTGGTTCTTACTGAAGAACGGTGTTTTCTATTGTCTTCACCCAGATGTCACTTTCTTGATGGCTCAAGCAACAGGATTTTTCAGACATGCTAAAAGGTGGGTTTGTAACCATATAGATGGGAACGAGGGCAGTCTGCCATCCTGTAACACAATTCATCTCTGCTCCGCTCTGCTCAAGCTTGCTGAGTTTGACTTCTTCAGTTACAGAATTCAGAACAGCCTTTCTACAGCACAGCTTGAAAATGTTGCCCTCATTTTGATCAGCTGAGCTACAGGGCAAGCAGAAAGAGAGATGGAGACCTATAATTGAGAGAGATTTTCATAAAGGCTTGGAGGGCTTTGATGGACCTCTCAGCCTCTGGGATAATGAATGTCACCTTTGTTAATGATCTCAATACCTTCACACAGGAGCAAAAGTTTATCTTGACCTCCGCACTCCATGGAGAGAAAAAAGCCAGCAACACTGAGCTGGAAGGACTGCAGAGACCAAAAATTAAAAAGTCCAACTGGAAGCAAAACAGTCCCAGCTCCCAGCTGGGATTGTCCCAGCTCCCTAAATCACTTAGATTTCCCCCACTGAAAGAAATCATCATCTAGGTAACCAAATTTAGTCAGCAACAAAACTCAAAGCTCTTGCAAACCTACAAACAAGCAATGGTGTAAAGCAGAGCTGCTATTAGGCTAAAGAGATTTCTGGCTGAACGATGAGACATACTGTTGATTTGACTGCATATTTTAATAATTTTTCCTCTGTGACCTCTCCCTAGCATTACCCTGTATAAACTAATTGCCTATAAAGATATCCAGTTATCCTTTCTTTTTTTTCAAGAATGACAAATGTGATGTAGCAAGCACACTGGACAAAAAAATATTATAGTTTAGCACTGCAGACTTCCTCCTACACTTACAGTTTATGGCTCCAACAAATTAGTGATAGCTTTGATGACATTGTACAAGTGGACTAAATTTCCAAACATTGTTCTTTAGACCTGACTTTGGAACAAACAAGATTTGAGATATCATTAGCTTCCATCTGATCATGATAACACACTCCTGAGCAGTCAGGATACTTGTCTGGAAAGCTTGAAGTATATATTAAAAGAAATATGTATATATGAACGAAGATATTTTTCTATTAGTCTCTAGCATGAAGAAAAAGTAAGAACTAGTTTGTACATATTTCTCTGTTCTAATCAGGTAAAGCGACACTCAGCAAGTGCAAAGCCAAATATATCCTTTTTGTCAAAAAAAAATCAAAATGGTTTTTAAGTGTCTTTTGAATGGATGTATCTTATTATCCAGTTAATTTAATACTTGCCTACTTGGATTAACTTTCCTTTTAAAAGAAGGTATAGTATACTAATGTTACATTATGATATATATGAATATCATGTAATTATAGGTACATTCATTATGGAATTGCAAGGCTCACTGTGAACTGCTGAGACATACAGACCAATGACTTTTATACTACTGTGCAAGAATGGTGATATGCTCTCCTTGCTTCCTAAGAAGACCTCTTCTACCCTTAAGACCTCTGCAGTGAGGGTACAGAAGGGTTATGCTAATGGTAGTGTATAAACCTAATTGAACAGAGAAAACAGAAGCCAGGGAATGTGCATCACTGTCTTTTCAGCATTATTTTTTGTTTAGACATTAATTGTTTTACCCTAAAATTTAAAGCAAAAGCTAAACATCAAAATGAGGAAGGCAGAAAAGGAAGGGTTTTATTTCAGACACCTGCTGTAGGCAGCTTTTTAATCACAAAGTACTGACATTTTAATTTAAACAACATAATTACAAGCAAGAGGTGAGTGAACCTTTTTGCATGCCATTCAGAGTCACACTTTTTTTAGTTCTAAAGAAGAGAAATCTCAATTATTTAGAATTGATTAATCAAGTCCATAAATACTGCTATGTTTCTTTTTCTTCAGGACATTTTTAGTTTTATTTTTACTATGGACCAAGCCCTACATACGTTAATAAAACAGAGGAATGAACAAAACCCACTGAGTGCTGGATTTCGCCTTCAAAATGTGACCCAGCTTCATGAGGCTCAACAGTGTGAACTTGGCCCAATTTCATCAATGAACAAATAATTGTTTAACTATAGGTAATGCCATTAGTTTGCAAATGACACAGTGTCACTTACACAGACATTGCAAATTAAAACTACACCAGGTAAGAAAGCTGAAACAAGAGACATACATGAAATTGTTCAATAAGAAATATTAATTCAAGAGAAAAATACCAGGGTTGGGGAAGCAAGAGGTGGAAGATTGCTACTGCCAGATGAAGGACCATCTCATCCCAAGGAACAAAAGAGGCCTTTTGTACCTGCCTCACTGCAAAGTGCACAGCCAGCAAAGACTCCCTGGTGTGCATAATTATAATGAGCCTAACAGAACTTACTGAAGGCCCAAATTGCATGACCCTCCTTGCAAGTCTGCACTCAGAAGGAAAAAAAAAGGCTAAATAAAGGGTTACAGCCAGGAGTCTTTGTAAGGGTTGGAAATATTGTTTCAGAATATTTATTTCCCAAGTAAGTCTACTGATATATCTTGGTATTTCTCAGTGTGGGGACTGCAGCCTTCCAAATCAGCTAATAGAAGTAAAATTATAATTTCCACTCTTTGAGTTTGGCAAGCATTCAAAATGTGACAGACCATGATTTACATGTAGTAAAAGCAGCAAAAATCAGTTTTTCTCTAGAAGGGATATTCTTATTGAAATTAACAACAAAGCCAATTCTCCATATAGCTAAGCATGCAAAAACTTGTACGTTACTTAGGTAAACTGTACCAGCCATGGTGATACAGAGCAAGGCAGTAGATCTGCCTTTAGAATCACAGTACCTGTTGAGGTATGCAGGCAGATGACTATGCTCTGGACTGAGGTTTAGGTAACTGAATAGAAATGGAAAACTACTGGACATGACATGAGAAATTGGTGAATGTTAAAAAGTAGCATAACAATAAGCTGAAAGCCATGTGCCTGCTAGGATGAATGTCCAGATTTCACCTAACATTAAGCTAGGAGAGAAATGGCCAAACTTCACAGAAAAATGGGGAAAGTGCTGGGGACCTTCTTGGGAGTAGAGCTTTCCTAGGCCAACAAAATCCCAGTAACCATATCAGTCATACCAAATTAGGTACAGATGTAGTAAGACTGGGGCCAATGGCGAAAAAGCTATTGGAGTAGAGTGGTTTTTGGGAAGAGAAAAGAGTCAAAGTGGATGGGGGAAGAGTAAGTACATGAAAATGGAGATAAAGGGGCTTAAAAGGTGCCAGTGACCCATAATCGAGATGCTGGTCAGTATTGCTTGTCTGACTGATATCTGTGCCTGACCGACAGGCTCCCTTTAAGTACTGTAAGATGCCAATAAGGTCTCCCCGGAGCCTTCTCTTCTCCAGGCTGAACAACCCCAGCTCTCTCAGCCTGTCTTCATAGGAGAGGAGCTCCAGCCCTTTGATCATCTTCGTGGCCCTCCTCTGGACCCGCTCCAACAGGTCCATGCCCTTCTTGTGCTGAGGGCTCCAGAGCTGGACGCAGTACTCCAGGTGGGGTCTCACCAGAGCAGAGTAGAGGGGGAAGAATCACCACCCTCAACTTGCTGGCCACGCTTCTTTTGATGCAGTCCAGGATACAGTTGGACTTCTGGGCTGCCAGTGAACATTACTGGCTCATGTCCAGCTTTTCATCTGCTTTGCCTGCTCATTTATATTTGGAAAATGGGAAGAGCTGAAATTCTTGGATAAAATGGACAGCAGCAACTAGCTATGAAAAAAGAAAACTTTCTTAAATAATAACCAGTATGGTAGCACTGGGCTTAGTAACAAGTCTATTTTTATCATACTAATCATAAGGTTCAAAGACTGTGTGAAAAATATGACACAAACCGCCTGGTTTGAGGTAAAACAGAACCAACTTTCTGTTCAGTAATTTTACCACTTAGCTAGGCCTCTTCTAACTCTCTGAAATTAACAGCATATTTTGAAGAAAACAGTTCATTCTCAGAGTGATAAGACCAATGTTTACAGTTAGTGCCAAGGAATGGTATGCAGAGAAGCTCTTGCTTATACTTACTGCTGTAACAACCAAGGTCAACTAATTTTCGTTATTTGCCCCGTTGGAGGATCAGAAACGGAAAAGCGTAGAGGGGTCCTACCTGTGGGGAGGGGCGGACAGGACAGATGACCCAAAATTGACCAACAACGATATTCCATCCCATCTGCCTCATGGTCAGTATAAAAGCTGAGGGATCAAAGGGTCAGTCTCTTTTCTTCAATGGCCAACGTCCAAGGAGGGCCCTGTCTGTTCATCTGCCTTTGATCCCGATCCGTGTGTTCCTGATTCCAGCTGTGGAATCCAGTTCCCACACACTGCTGAGTCCAGTCTGAGACTTCCCCAGTGCCTGCTGGTGACATCATCCTGGGAACTTAATACATTTTGTATACGCTGTATCTACTTCATTATTTTCCTTTTTATTTTATTATTAATATTTTCATTCAAGTAGTTTAGTTTCTTCTAAACTACTATGAAGAATGATATTCTTCATATTTCAATGAAGAAATTTTTCCTAGTATCCAATCTAAACTTGCCCAGTATGATTTGAGGCTCTTTCCTCTTGTCCTATCACTTGTCAGGTGGGAAAAGGGACAGGCACCCATCTCACTACAACATCCTTTCAGGTAATTGTAGAGAGCGATAAGGTCTCCCCTCAGGCTCCTTTTTCCCCAGGCTAAACAACCCCAGTTCCCTCAGCCGCTCCTCATAAGACTTTGCTCTAGACCCTTCACCATCTTCGTTGCCTCTCTTTGGGCACACTCCAGCTCCTCAATGTCTTTCTTGTAGTGGAGGACCGAAAACTGAACACAGTACATGAGATGTGGCCTCTCCAGTGCCAAGCACAGTGGGACGATCACTTCCCCAGTCCTGCTGGCCACACTATTTCTCATCTAAACCAGGATGCTATTGGCCTTCTCAGGCACCTGGGCACACAGCCAGCTATTGACCAGCTCTCACAGGTCCTTTTCCACTGTGCGGCTTTCCAGCCACTCCTCCTCAAGCCTGTAGCGTTGCATGGGGTTGTTGTGACCCAAGTGCAGGAGCCAGCACTTAGCCTTGTTGCATCTCATGCAATTGCTTCATACAATTTGTAATTATTTTCCTGATTGTGGTCTCAATTCTGTGTGTAAGTGTGCAAGATACTGGTGAACTTCAAAGTGGCCTAACCTGCAAACCAGACAATAGGTCTGGGCCCACTGTCAGAGAGACCTGTGAGGATCTGGGTCCAAGAAATGAGCAAACTTCAAGCTTGACTAGCCAACAAATAGAGCAAGAGGTCTGAGGACTTGGAGGGACTAGGGGTATAGGGGCTGGGTGCCTAAGGAGAACAACATAAGAGATTGTGGGTACATTTCACTACAGATCTACTAGCAAGATTAAAGGTGAGCAAAACAGAATCAGATCTTTTGGTTTTTTTTCATGTTTATATGAGTGCCATTCATGTGTATATGATGCCTGCAAAATCATTATTCTGTCTTGATGTGTTAGTGGTCAACCAAGTCTGTATACCGTGTATGTGCCTACTGGGAATACATATCCAGAATCACTACTGGTTGGACCCAGGGGCAGAGATTTTGCAGCGTCTTCACATCTACTGGACTGGGATCCCATAGTCCTAGAGTACCTTTTTATCTAGCTGACGGGGGAAGAAAAGTCCCCCTAGGTGCACTGAATTCACCTAACCTTAAGCATAACAAAATTTAAAAGATGCTGAAACAATGATTCCATACAGCTCTGCTCTGCAGGTTCAAATTTGTTGTAAAACTTTTGAGAATGGGAGACTTGGACACTGATGTATTAGCAGATGTAGTTTGTCCTACCACAGTAAGCACAGATTCAACGTCTTGTAAACTGGCTAATTTATCAAACACATGTTTTAGTTCTAATTTGTAACCCAACAAGTTTGTTCTACTAAACATGCATGGTACTATCAAATGCGCAAAATAGTTGCAAAGAGTGGCAGATTAGAACAACAGAAATTTACACATACCACGATTCCGCAATACGTTATGATTAACAAAAAAAAAAAAAAAAAAAAACAAAAAAAAAAAAAAAAAACCAACAAAAAACCGAAACTGGGGGGGAGTGGGGAGGAAATAACTGTCATTGACCATTGCTGAGTGAGAAATCCCTACATGTCCTTACACAACTGTAGTAGAAAAAGTAGCCAGCCCTTTCATATAGCCGATCTGCTGTCACTGAGGCAGAACTTCCCAACTGGTTCCTTCTTACTCTCTGAACAACCATACATATTCTAAACTGCAGTTTGTTTTTTTATTTATGCATACAAATACTTAAAGGGTGGGTGTCAGGAGGATGGGGCCAGGCTCTTTTCAGTGGTGCCCGGCAACAGGACAAGAGGTAACAGGCACAAACTTGAGTGTAGGAAGTTCCATCTCAACATGAGGAGGAACTTCTTTACTTTGAAGGTGGCAGAGCATTGGAACAGGTTCACCAGAGAGGTGGTGGAGTCTCCACCTCTGGAGACATTCAAAACCCGCCTGGACGCATTCCTGTGCAACCTGCTCTAAGGTGACCCTGCTCTGGCAGGGGGCTTGGACTAGATGATCTCCAGAGGTCCCTTCCAACCCTATGATTCTATGATTCTATGATTACAGATTATATGAAACATAATAAATCAGAAACCAACATCAATTGAAAACTGTTACAATAATCAGAAAGCAGCTACCCATGTAAGTGCAAACAAGTGAGACGTCCACAGCATTTTAAGTACCTATTGCTATTGGTAAACTTTTCTTCACCTTTACGCTGAAGTGGCCTGCATCTCAGATAACAGTTAATAAAACACAGAAAAAGGGCAGTGTGTTCTCCTGTCAGTAGACAGTCACTACCTAGCATTTGCACATTTCATACTGGGGCACTGTCAAATTATTATGTTATGCTATTTTTTACAAATTTGCCCATCAGTAGAAGTGTCACTACTATCTGATATGACTGCTCTCTGCTACTATCAAATACACCCCTGATTCATAGCCTGAAAATTCTTGCCTATTGCCAGGATATGATTAAGAAAGCATTGTAGTTTCTTCTCATTGTACATTTTTGCTAACATACTTAGTCTGTCATCCACTATGTACATAAAGGATACAATTATAGGCATCTTAGTATAATGGGCTTTTTATTCTTTTTTTCTGATCTAGATTTTTCATATTTCCTTATTCTCATTCTTCAGTTCTTGATTATCTTCTTCAACATAAAATAAGTTTTTCACCAATTTCATCCTGGGCAGCCCTCCTTCCAACAGATGTGACACAGCATGAATAGCAAAAGATCCCAACTCAAGTAACTGACTACTACTTCAAACTCATTACTGAAGCCTCTGCCATGCATTATCAGGCTGCAACCTTCCTAACAGCTCTAAGCCAGGAGGAAATCCTATCCTTCTCAAGGCTTATGCTGAGCTCAAATCATCATGAAGCTACAGAGAAGGTTAGGTTATAACTAT
Organism: Dromas ardeola; assembly: GCA_013398915.1. Classification (NCBI taxonomy): domain Eukaryota; kingdom Metazoa; phylum Chordata; class Aves; order Charadriiformes; family Dromadidae; genus Dromas; species Dromas ardeola. The sequence continues at coordinate 26,544 of VYZM01001190.1, read as the reverse complement.
CATCTTTTATTGGCGGATGGATATTGCTCTTACAATCATGTGGCTGACATCCTAATTAATTTTCATCTGTCATGATGCATGTAACACTATAGTTTTTAGGGAAAAGAAGGGTGTACATCTGTTTACATAAGCAATTGTTAGTCCCTTTTGAAAATGTTTTTCAGAAGACTCATTCTCTTCCTGTAGGTGATGCTGTCATTGCAAACATAGTTTTTCACAAAAAGTAAACCATATGTGTTTTGAATGGACATAGACATACTAAAGTTTATGGAAGATCCTCCTTTATGGTTGATACAATGCAAAGGACTGACAACTTTAACTCACTTGTTCTAATGATTCAGAAATAATTAACTGTCTTGGTGACAGACTCATTAGCTACAAAGCAGCAACAACAACGTTTTAAATTCCAGTCTAAATTTCATAGCAACTCGATTAACACAGAAATGCAACTTCACTAGGTCAGGATTCCATTAGTATTACAATATACCTACACAATTCTTATGCTTGTATTTGCAACAACTATCCCAAATGATTCAAATTCAGCAAAAATTTCAAAAATTAAGGGATGCGGGATATTGCATCTGAACATCTTTAAGTTCTTCAATCAAACAGATGAAGATTCAAACTTACTTCCATAGCATTACACTAGCTTCATGACATTACGAAAATGGAACAGGACCCCTCATTAACTGTAGCAGAACTAGAATTCAGCAGCATCATAACAATATTTTTGTCAAAAACAATCATTCATAATTATGATAATAATAAAAAATACCTTTACTTATAACCTAGTATATCAAAGTACAAGTCTCCAATAAGCAGTTGTTATATGCAAGCAGAAAACAGACATCCTTGTTAATGGGAAAAAATGGATTATGTGACAATTTAATCAGGTTTCACAAGACTACCTGAATAGCGTGCTTGAGTATCTCTTAAGTATCACATTCTGTTTTCCTCTATTTTAATGCTCTGTCCCAAAACAATGTTTTATTCTATGATCTAGCAACAGCCTGTATGACTCTTCAGTTCAATATGAATATGCCTGTTTTAAAGCACGTATTTAAGCCTTATGAGTTGTTATTATGGCTACAGTTATATCCCTTATCAGAACTGGAGTTGGATAATAATCATACTCCCTTTATTTTTTGTACAGGATTTTATCTTTTAAGAAATCAACTTATTTTTGAGTTGCCCCAAATCACCTTGCAAATCTCCAATTGCCTTGCTCATCCTTGCCCTTTCTCTTTTTTGTTGAACAGTGGAGCATGTAATTCTCAGTAACTTTTAAGTTACTCAAAATTTGAGCTATGACAGATAATTTACTCACATTCAGGTCACATTAGATTTCCTTCTATAGTTTGAATTAATGCAATCTGGGAATTAGTTTCTGGTGCTCAAGTACGAGTCCACTTTATTTTTCTTCATTACTAATTTTCAGTGACCAATTACACCTAAGCTACCAGACACTCCTAGTCACCTGATGCTTTTGCTATTCCCGCATTATTAAATAAATGGATTTTCCATTCCTGCATGTCTTATTTGTTCATAAGTGAATGTTTATAATATTCTGGGTGAATTTATCTAAACTTAGGTCTTTTACCTGTCAAGCATGAAATATGTCACCAGTTTTCTCTTTTTTTTCAGTAATTCATTTAAAAAATATATTCATATATAAGGTACAAAGGAAAATGTTGTGCTATTTTACTTTCCTCCACTTTTAAAAACATGACTGTCTATTGTACCACTTCAGAAACAAAAGCATTCAAGTGAATTTATTTACTTAGAATGGTGATTTTTTGCTCTGTCTGTATGGTTAGTTCTATTGAAGCAAACAAAAAATAATTACAGAGTAATAAAGTAAGACTCTATTTGACTCTAGCACCTTGGCCTATAAACAGATTAAATCTCACCAACAATCTTAGAAGGTAAACAGAAAAGTTCAGAACTTCATAAATAAAAATCCAGTTGATAACAGAAACATAGCATGTAGTATGCAAAGAGTTTCAGTAGAACCCACATCAGATTTAAAACCTCCGTTACAACTACTCCTCTGTAATATGTTAAAACAAACAAACAAGCAAACAAACAAATGAACTTGTACACCTCTCTTTGAAGTGTTAATTTCTTACTTATATTATTTAACTACTTGCTATGCAAAACATTTAAATAGGCCACCATTGAGAGGCTGAGGTTTTTTTAATTTTTAAATCATTAGCCAGGTTTGTTTAGAGAAGAGCAGAGAAACTTGACTATAACTTGCAACTTTTTATCAAAATATAAATATTAGCTATTTTATATTCTAGTTTTTCAGGCAAAGATGTGGTTGGAGTATATATACACACACATATATGTATACTTACAATTATTCAGTCCAATACAATAGTATTAAACACTAAGGGGACAAAATACCAAAATAACTGCACACCAAGCCCAGATAATAGTATCACAGAAAACACAACAGCCATATAAACATTTTTTTACTATGCATACCTATACCTATGGCATTTAATTCACATTGTTTATGTCTTCCTTGCTTTGCACCACCCAATTTTGCTTTCCCTTCCTGTGACCCCTTCCAGCTCCCACCTTTCCCTCCCTCTCTCTCAGCCCAGCTGCACTGGTGCAGTGCCCACAGTCTTTGAGTGCCCACAGGGGGATGGCAGGGGCAGGCACTGGTGCCAAGCACTGGATCTGAGGCTACAAAGCAGCAGGAAGGAGGGTCCCAGCTTCCTATTGCCGGCCAGCTCCCACCTCAGAAATCTTCCTGATAGAATTCCCCTATGCAAGCCACCTGAAGAAAACACAAACAATCCAAGAAAACCAGCAACTAAGAACTAATGCTCTCCCACAACAGACAGGAGAGGAGAAGAGAAGCAGCATGTAGAGTGGTGAGAAATCCTTGCTTCTATCTACAACCTGGCAAGCTACCACATATCATTTTACAAATGATACCATTTTTTTTACAAACACCATTAATACTGAGATCATATTGCAATGGGCATAATTGTCGAGGTGTTAGTACTGGGGTGCTGCAGGGATGGCATCTGCAGAAGGTCAGGGACTGCCTTGTGTCAAACACAGCAGTTCCAGCTGGCTCTGCAATTGGCAAACTAGACCCACCGTGCACCAAAGCTGACCCAGGCAGAGGGGCTTCTGGAGCCTCTGCAGAAACATATTTAAGAAAAGGTGATAAATGCAGAGAAAAACAACACCAGAGTTGGAAGAGAAAGAAGAAACAATATAAGAGCAGCAGGACATAGAGGAGGAGGCACAAGGGAGATACCAGAGCACAAGAGACACTGATGAACAGAGGAGGTATGAGCTAGAGTGCCAGGGCAGGAGAAGCGACCAAGCAGGAGCAAGGAAGAAACAAGGAATATTTGGGGAAAGGAGGGACAGTAGAGCAGGAGAAATGCTGGAGCAAAACTAGCCACCCGGAGCAGGGCAAGAGCCCCAAGCAGAGAAACAGCAAATAAATGCAGAAACAGGGACCAAGAGGCAACAAAGAAGGTATGACTGCAGCCAGAGAGGAGACCACACCAGAGCCACTGAGCAGGAACCCCAGTGGCTGAGCTCAACCTCCTGCGCCTCCTCACTCTGAAGGGACTGAGTGTAACCTGTGATGAGGGGAAGGGGGGACAAGGAGGGTAAAAAAGGAGGTGTCTGGAGTGAAGCTGAGGTGTTTATTCGTTTGCGTGCTTTTATTTTCCAATACCAGAAGTAGTAATCAAAGTTCATTAATTGGTAATAAATCAAATTGATTGAAATTCACCAACCTGAAACTGTTTCTCCTTCCCACAACAAATGCTTACCTCTCCCTGAGGAAAAATTCTCCAAAACTCCCTAAAAGTGTATCAAAGATTTCAGTGGTTTCATCTATTCTTGATTTACACTCAAAATTGGAGTTTGTTAAAAATACCCTCATTAATTTCTCAAAAGTTTCAAACACACCCTACACTGCTATCTTTATGTTGGTTTTGAAGTTTAAATGGATAGATTTTTTTGTTCTTATCACCTCCAACAGTTCAGAAAGATTATCTTCCCTCCTAGTACCTTTTCCAGAGCACCTGATTCCTTTCTCACCTAGTACCTTTTCCAGAGCAGATACCGAACTAGCCTTCTTTGCCAAGCTCATCTCCCAGAGCACATGGGAGGTAGGTGTTAGAGGCATGGTAGTATCTGCCTTCCTCCTCCTGTCCTGCCCAGGTTCCAGCCTCCATGCCAGTTTCCATCTATAACTGCAAAACCACGGAATTCTTTAGAAGGCCACTTGAGGATATAAATGTAGCATGGGTAAGTGAAATGAATTATCTAAAGATAAGCAACAAAATTTATTTGCTAAGTTCTTTCCAGCCTGAAGTGATGTTGAGATAGTGGATCTGAAGCCACCTAAACACATTTCCTCCTGATTTTGATGATCCCACTTCTTTCCTTATTTGTTATCCCACACAGACCGCATGTTAACATCCCTGTGTTTCTGCAAAAGAGTAAAAAAATAGATCTGAAGGCTCTTTCCTGCTTGGAGATTTTGTAAAGAACCCTGCTGGAAAAGAAGCACCACCTTGTCTATGTGAAGACTTCACACACAGAAGAAAATACGGCAATATCTGCTTTAGAACGCCAGACACTGACACGTTCTGCCTGTTGCATGCAAATGGCATCCAGTCTTAACCACCGTAACATCAAGTTCACTGTTTCCAACTTGAAAAAATAGCCCTTTTAAATAACAGGACCGCAATGAGGATCCTGAAACAGTACGAAGTGCAGAGTGATTAACCTCTGCAATTTTTTTAAATATTTCATATGATATCCATGAGACCATAGGCAGAAGAAAAAACAAATCTATACTGTCTAAAAGTCTCATCCCTGCTTAGAAGTGAAGTAGAATTAATAGGCATCGTTTTGGAACACGTTTTTTCGCTCTTCCTATATCTCATGACTGGTATTGGCCCCTTTATGTACAATAAATAAAATCTGAACAAATGTATTTTGTATTTTCAATTTTGTATACATACCCTAATGAATTCTTTTCCACCTTGCAGAAATTGAGGAACGTATTAGAAATAAGTTAAAATTGTAAAGCAGATATTCTGAAAAACCTATGAGGTAAAAAGTTTTTTGGTGAGTTTTTTTTTCCTCAATATCTGGCTAATTAATATTACTCCTAGCAAGCCTTTAGATGTTCACAAAAGACAAAAATTAATAGAGCAGGGAAACACCTTGGTGAAGTGTCAATATTTAAAAGGACACATAGGTCAAGAAAGGTAGTAACAGGGCGACATAAATCTCAAAATAACACAATGGCTAGTGAGACTTTGATTCAGACTTAGATGACTGTACTATAAATAATGCCAATTGGCACAGGTTTGGGGTAATGCAGACCTTGTCAAATTAAGTAGATCTATTTTTTTCTGATGGGAATATAAGTTTAGCTGATAAGATAACAGTTCCAATGCAATAGGTTTGTATAAAGCATTTTGACTTGGTACTGCATGACATGTCAATTTAGTGCTCTGAGTGATATACAGTTATCATATTATATTATAAAGACTAAACCCAGCAAGTTTAATGTCTCAATGTCTCAATGGAGACAGTCAAGGGCAGGCTTGATGAGGCTCTGAGCAATCTGATCTAGTTGAGGATGTCCCTGCTTACTGCAGGGCGGGTTGGACTAGATGACCTTTAAAGGTCCCTTCCAACCCAATACATTCTATGATTCTATGATTCTATGATTCTAAGTTAATGAATCTTAAAAATGCCACTGCACGTTAAAAAAAAAGAAAAAGTAATTTCATGAGTTTCTCCAGGGACTGTTACTTGGCACTGTACTATAAAAAACTTTACTGAAAGCACCATAACCATAGTGACTGCTATAATGAAATAGGACAGGTGCTCTGTCCGCATGGTACCAAATTGTCATTCAACAGAAGCAGAATTAAAAATGAAGTCCATGCAGGAAACGGTTGACATAACTGGAAAGAATGACCTCTGGAGAAAAGGCGCAAAGGCAGCCAGGTGAACGTTATACACAGATATTATACATTTTCCTGATATCTGTATATATCAGGAAAAAAATTTCCAGGATATACACCCATACATTTTCTACTGTTACACTGCAATACACTCCCAATTCCAGCAGTCACAATGTATATGTTTTTGGTTGTTTTCTTTTAATGGAGAAAATTTAGAACAGTCATAAAACATACCAGATATGAAAGTGTTCTTTGTAGTGCTGTGGTCAAGCAACTAATGAAAACAGAAGTTAATCTAAGAGCTTAATAAACTGGAAATAAGACTGGGATAACCTTGACTTTCTTCTCAATAGATTTACACTTACAGTGTTCCTAGAAAACCCCTTCTTCCAGGACAGAGTCCACAGTTTCCTCAGGCATATAACGAGCATTTTTTTTATTAAAGTTGTTGTTGAAATATTTTCTTGGTATCTCAAATTGCCATAAAGGTGTTTAAGTCAAGACATCACTTCTTATCTTGGCTACAAAATACACTGTTCCCTTGTTCTTAGGATCAGCCTTGTTTGTGTATGAGGACAATCTCAATCTTTGATTCTTTAAATTGAATAACCCATTTTCCTCATAAATAATGAATTTTAAAATATTTACTGTCCCTGCTAATTCTCTGGACTCCTCAGTGTATATGCGGACTTTATAATGTGCAATTCTCCAAATAATGTTCACCAGAGGAGAGGCAAGGATTACTTCATGAATTCTGAAGTCCAAATTCTCTTTTATAAGGACCCTAGTATATTGTTGGATTCTTGCATTTTGCTGCAGCATCAGGTTCCTCATATTCAGTATACGACTCAAGCAAGTCTACAGATCTTCTCTACAAACCTGTGCAGTTGTTCTGCATTCTGTATTTGGATGCCTAATTATCTCTGCTTTGGTACTCCCCTTTCTGGGATAGCACACTGCTTACCCCTCACTTTTCAGTTTCTCAATACCATTTTGAGTCCCACTGTCCTGGCACTCCTTTCCCTAGTGTTATCTTTAAATTTAATATGCATCCACTACCTGTGCCACAAACCAAACCCTGTTTACTTTGGCTTTTACATGAAAGCAGAATAGAGCACTGTACTAGTTTTGTTTTTGAAGTGTACCTGTCCCTCAGTCCCACACTAAGAGAGAAATGCTATTTGTGGTGTTCTAGCTTGTTCATTCAAGGAGTATCTGAAGTATCTGTGTGAAGTGTCATATTGTCTAGATTTACCTAAGATCAAAGAGCAAGAAATAAAAGTTAGGAAAACAAATCCTTAGAGCAAGGATCAAATATAGACAATTAACTGCTTAAATACATCCACTACAACCTTGGTAGCTATTTAATAAAACAATTAATGTCTTAGTAGAAAGTACTTTAAGTGAAACAATTCGAATATAAAGAATTTCTAAAGATAATTCTACATAAAGTCAAATTTCAATCACAATAATTCTAGCTTTGGAATCCATATGAAAATCAATATAGGTGCAAAGATACCTGAAGAATTATTTCAAAAATTAGTGGCAAAGGACTCTGAAACCTATCATATTACCAAAGCTTAGCAAGTGTTCTGTAAACATTCTAAGAAAAGTCAACAAAACTACATACCTATCTTAATACTTAGCTATTCAGACAGAACAGTAAGACTCTTTCAAGTTTTGGCAACACTTAAAAGTGCTGGTCAAACAATTAATATATAAATTCTAAAGAAATTAATCATTAGAATGCATTTGCATTAATTTGAAAGCCATAAAACTATTTCTAGAAGTATTTTATAGAAACTGTATAGAATAAGAATGGGACATGGAATTGAAAAAGACTTTAAAAGATGAAGCAAGAAATTCCCTTAGTCATGCTTTAGAGTAATTCAAAGGATTATGTATAGCTGTAATTTCTCACAGTAACATTTTCATAACATTCTGAAAAAAAGGTAGAATATTATTTAAAACATATTTGTAAAATCATTTAAAAATAATTTTCAAAAGTATCATAATCATCCAACACATTCCAGTAGTCAAATAAGTAGAGCAGTGAAAACAGGAAGAAAAAATGCATGCTCATACTCTTGTTAAGTGATGTTTTTCTACAAGTTACTGTTATTCAGGTAACTTTACTTAGCTAGTAACAATGAGAAATAGGGTAGCAAATATGTCATATGAAATCAAGGACATATATGCCTACATCATGCAAACAGAGCTGACCAGTTCCAAAGGGCAAACAAAACCACTGAAGGATTCCATTATATTCAATATATTGAATATATATATTTGATATATTTTTATGTCTTACTTTACTTAGGGCAAGGAATTCCCTGAGGGGGGCAGTGGCGACAAGTAGTAAAAAAAGTAATTTCTTCCACTAAATACCATTTCAAATTCTGCAGTGCTTTTTCAGACTCTTTTAATTCCACTTCAAGGGTGAAGACATCTCCTACATGTCAAACTGTGTCTTCTTTAAGTCCCTGAAGTAATCTCTATACTGAATAACTATCAGAAGAACCTCAAGCTTTATTTTTTTTTGTTAAAATCTTTGTTAACTTGTCTGTTGAGTAACAGCAAAACATATATCAGGAGTGACTGAACCTTTCCAGAGAGAGGTGCTCTCAGAGTCCTGTATCAGGCTCTTCTCAGGCTCTCTACCATTCTGTGTCAATGGCCCTGAACCAAACAGCAGTGATTGCAGCAGACAGAGTTCAGCAGTTCAGCAAGAGAGGGTTTTACTGAATAAGGTCTATGGTATCAGTTAAGCAACCACCAATTTACAATATCCCCCTTATCCCCCTTCTGAAATATTTCCACTTGCTAAAATGAAACTGTTAAAAAAAAAAAATACGTTTTTTTGTCCTTGTGTGTGTGATGAGAGAAAAGTGGTATCTTTCAAGTAACACACATTCTATCACACTAATTTTAGAAATTCCTTTAATAGCATTGACCTTGAACTTCTAATCACAAAAAAAAAATTATCCACACTGTGTTTAATGCAAAAGAAAGTTCTTTTTTTTTTTAGCTAACAACATTCAGACAATCGCATATATAACTTGAAACATATTCTTAAAAGGTAACAAGCATAATAAGTTGTAGTATAATTTTTTACCTCCCTCTATTGATAGAGCAAAGGGCTGTTAAGAAGGAAACTGATCACTTATTCTCAATATAATATTAATTTTATTCCTACATATGGTTAACCATAACTAACTTACCTTACTGAAGTACATAGTTGGATTAATGTTTGTTAGTTCAGAAGACTAATGAGTAAAGAAGTATGTCCTGGTTCCGGCGGGGATAGGGTTAATTCTCCCCAGGCTCCGGCAGGGACACAGGTATTCCATCCCATGGGAGCCATGCCCACTCGGAGCTGCCGGGGGAGGGGGCGGGAAGTCGCCGCTTGGAGCGGGCGGGGGCGTCCCAGGTCCGGGCGGGGAGCGGCGGGGAGCGGCTGTTCGGTAATCGCGTTCGTATATCTCTCTGTCCGTGTTATTGTTGTTGTTTTCTTGTAACCTTTGCTGTTCTGTTAAATTGCCTTTGTCTCAAGCCACGAGTTGTGCCTTTTTCTTCCGATCCTTTCCTGCGCTGGGAAAGCCCGAGCGAGCGGCACGTGGTTCTTTGTTGCCGTCTGAGGCCAAACCACGACAAAGTAAAAGCTTATGACGAGTTTATTTTATCTCACTTGAAGAGAGTCCCTTTCTTGGAACAAAAATTATACTCACTTTCTTGCCCCAAATTCTAGCAGACAGAACATCCTAAGGTAGTTCAGAATCTTTAAATGATAGTTTTAGGCGTTTTGATGGTTCATTATTTTTTTTTTTGCTTTAATTTGGTGTCATTGATTGTACTAACTTACCGGAACATCCTTTTAGCAGAAACCTAGCATTTTATTTCAGCTCCAAAGTCACAAAAGTTAAAGAAGACTCCAAACCTCTTCACTGTAAAGAAGGCGAGCTTTTTATTTTTTATTAAGAAGCAGCTCTTCTGGTTCTAAACAATGCATGAACTAAGTGGAAGTATCTAGCTTCTCAATATTCATCTGTATTTTATAGGCATGATGCAGAATCTATATTTTCTTTTCTTAACTTTAAAGGTATTACAAAGTCTTTTTACATACAGAAATCAAATTGGATTCTGGAAGTCAGTGGACATAATTTTATTAAACATATAATCAAAATTAACAATACTAAAAATATGTATCTGAATTTAAAAGCCTGTAATAAACAGCCAGATCCCCTTAAACAGAAATGGCACTTATTTTATTATAGGGACAAAGTCAATAAAGCAAAAGCACGGCACTGAGTACATGACTCAAGTCAGAGGCACACCAGCTAATACTTCACCCACGTCTTATATACATTCAATATTGCATACGTATTCACGATTTTAGGCAGAGTAATTGTTTATGATGATTGATTATCATTAGTCCCTTTTCTCTTCTATTTGTGTGTTTCCTTCTGGCAATTGTTTCGGAAGGATCGATGATCTTCAGTTCCCTCTTCCCATGCATCTGTTTCCTTCTGGTAGGATCAGCTCCCTTTTCCCATGCGTCTGTTTCCTTCTGGTAGGATCGATGGTATTATCAACTCCCTTCTCCCATGCATCTGTTTCCTTCTGTTAATCATTTGTGGGGTCTTTTGGAGAAGTTCCCTTTTGTTTCTCTCGGATGTTTTTCTTCATAGCTGCTGTTAGTTGTTATGTTTGAAGTTTCTCATGTTTCCTAATTTACTAAAGGTTAGTTGTCCTTATAAATCAAATATTTATATCCTTGTTATTATGGCAAAAGCCAACAATACCTTCACTATTTTTCACAAAGCCCGAGACTATATTGAAACTGATGAAACAGAACTCTTTTCCCAGATACTCAAAAGCAATAAACCTTATAGTAAGTTGTGGTTTCAAGCTGAAATCAAGGCAGAAGTGCTAGTTTTGAACTAGTCAGCATTGTTCATGTAGGAGACCTGGACAGGAAGCCAAAATAACTTACGTGAAATGCTTACCTACAGAAGCTCCAAATTCTTTAGTTATGCAGAATAACTACATTGACGTCTTAATTCCATTTCTAATGCACCATTTTCTGTCCTATGCTGCCTTATCCCCAGTTGATGGAAACAAGAAATTTGCTGAATTTTGAATTTAGGAATCATTAAGGCAGATCCCTCATGTTCAGAGTTCTTACATATTTGGAATTCAAAGCAAAGCTCAGTAAAAATCAATACTGTAAATCAACAATGCAGAGAGGCCTCTGAAAAGTAAGAATTGGAAGTTTAAACTATATTCAGACGTGTGCCATTAAAGACAGACTAAGTAGTTTCAAAAAGCACAGTAAGATAGACAGAAGGCATGTTTATATATCTGTCTTTTGACCTACATGATAAACAGGAAGTCAAATGGAGCTTGGTTTTTTTGTACGAAGCATACAGAAAAAGACAATAGGGACAAGAAGCTTCCCAAAATACTTCCTGATTGGGGAAAGGAAGAAACTTTTCCCTGACACTGACAGACGTTGGCCTCCAGCTTCTGTAGACAGATGAAAGGAAGGAAGGCTGTCCAGAAGGCATGACATTGCCAAGATAATATAACAGTAAAGCCAAGGGATTCTTCATGCACTTCAAAACCTGTCCTGTAACTACAACTGCACTACATAAATACCAACATGCAACATCTATTGATCAAGGTATTTGGACTCGACTGCCCATGGTAAGATACAAAGTCTCTACAGATGATGCATTGTACGTACTCTTAAAGATAAGAAAAATGCATTTAGTAAACAGGTAGTTCAACCCACCTCCAGAGGTACAGCACACGAGCAAGCCTCTGCACTCTACAACTTTCCATAGAAAATCTTCTGTGTTTCTGAGGTTTGAGATTTCAGATTTATGCTATAACTACCTGTAGTAAAATTTTAGCAAATGAGACAATAGTTGTCAATCACGACATTATCACACAATGTGTACTAATTTGAGAGTAAGTTTTTAGAGACATAGTTTACTTCAGTAATAAACCAAGAGCTAGAGTTCACCAAAACTAACTAGATATTTTCATTTTCATTCTGAATGTTCCTTGTATATTACTGAAGACATCTTCCATGACAAGCACAGCACAAGGTTTTTCTCCGTAACTTGAAAAGTTGGCCAGGCTGTATTACTTATTAAGATGTTGCTAAAGTGTAAAGAAATTCTGCAAATTAGATAAACTGCTAGTATTAATAATAGTTATCTGACAGGATATTCATGCTTCCACAGAAAGTATGACACAGAATGAAACAAAGAAACAGAGTAAGTCGTGGAAACTATGGCATTAACTTCAAGCAATGATTATCACAGGAATATAAATGGTTTCTGTAATGGCAAAATGACTGCTGCTATGAGAACACACAGAGAAGAAACTAAATTGATACCCAGGTACCCATTTTTAATTGCATGGAAGATAACTTTGAACCATGAAGAGCTTGAATAGAGAGTTGTATAAATCACAGGTATAGAACTTCAGTGAGCCCAGAGCAGAGAAAGCAGACCCTCTGTACCAGATGCCTTTCCACCTCTGCCAGCGGGG
>VYZM01001190.1:0-13895 GCA_013398915.1 Dromas ardeola | reverse complement strand
CGGGCGGGCGCGGGGGGGGGGGGGGGGGGGAAAGAAAGAATGACTTAACAAGCACGTAATCAGGAAAGAGAGAAAAATGCAAACCTGACAGGTATTTGCTTCACAGTCACAGAGGAACTTGGCAAGCTGACAATTAGGACACTGCAAAGCACCAACACATACAAGATCAGGAAGACCAAATAGTGGCAAGACTAGCACTGTAGTTAGAGTTTCTCCTACTCCTCCGGTCTCTGTGTAGCTGTTATAAAAGAGTCTTTCTACTTGCCATGGTTTAACACCCATATCATGGTTTAACATTTCGCCATGTTGGCAAAATTTAGCTGCAACAGCTTTGTAACACTCTTTTGTTATGCCTGTAGCAGCTACAGATTTTCAAGAACTGGGGTATTTCTACATACCTGATCTAAAAGCACCACTTCACAAAAAAAGCTGAATGTCCATAAAGTCATAAAGTAAATATTATGTGTAGGTGGAAACTGCTTCAGCTGCAATCTGTTCTGCTTAGCAGCATTTCCATCCTATCAGTTAAGTTTCAGATTCAGTAATGAAGGCAAGTGTTACAGTAAGCAGGCATACAGCTATGCTTGAGGTTTAGCTAACTGCACAGCACATGAGGAACTATTGGACATGACATGAGAAATTACTGAATGTAAAAAATGAGTGTGGGAAGTTGATAAGACTTACAGAGAGTGCCATGAGGAGTGGGTAGATTTCACAGATGTTTAAGGGGAGTTCAAAAAGATTACTGGGATCTTTTAGGGGACAGGACTACACAAGAGGTGCTCTTATCCCAGAATCCCTTGACCCAAATTTGCTACACATTTCCATTTCACTGCAAAATGTTTGGATTTTGTGTCATAACAGCCAGGATAATTTCTGTCATCACCTCCTACAACTTTAAAAACCAAACTCATTTTATCTCCCAAAATGCACTGGCTTGTTAAGGACTTAAAATGAACTTGTTTTACTTAAAAGGTTTTTGAGCAGATAGCTGGCTACTGAACCTTCTGGCTAAAGGTACACATTAGTTCATTCATTATATTCAATAGAAAAAATACCCTTTCCTGTGCATAATTGTGAGGATTAAATGTAACAACAATTGAGACCAAATTTGTGGGAAAATTGTCAAGTTTACAGTCTCTAAGAGAAGTTCTTATACATGCCTGAGCCACATTCTGAATTGCAGTAAGCCTACACAACTAGCTTTCACTGTCTGAGTATCACAACTACAACTGAGTACCTGTAGCTCTACCTCATCCTACAGTCCTCAGGTAGTGGCACAGCAGTGTTTCAAGTCAGGCTTTGAAATGGCCTTGTTAAGTTACTGAGTCCAGCCTGCTTGCTATAGCAGTGAGGGATCACAAGGCCTAAGAAAAAGCTACAGATTCCTGAGAGAGAATAAAACAAAAATATGTTCAATTTAGATAATTCTTATATTTTTAATTATTTCAATTATTAAGGTATCAAGACACATTTTTCCATTACTAGTGCTTTGAGTGCAGGATCCTTTTCAGTAGTATTACCATCTAACATCATGGGAGCAGTTCTGAGAACCGAACAGCTATCCCAAAGTTCCTCCTCTGCTAGGAACGCCTTCCAAGTATTGTTCACACCAAATATGAATCACATTTGATATTCTTTTTAATAAAGCAACCATATGACACTGAACATACAAAAAATATTCACGGATGAGACAGTCTTTTGGCAGTGAGACTGAGACTATCTGTTTTTTTAACAGCAATGGAATAAAGTTTATATTATACTCTACTCCATAAAATTTAAGCAGGGTTATATTGCATTCTACTAGTGGTGTTTATTTTGAAGTTCTGAAACCTGCATGTAGCTAAAGAACACTGATATGTTTTTCTACTTTGCTAGGGCTTGGACCTCCATGTAGTACTACAAAGCAACCATTCATTCAAGCAAGTAATGATAATCATTTTGAAAACTTAGATTATAAACAATATCATGTGATTATTGAACATTCATTTCTGAAAGTACCTCTTGTCAGTTTGGTATCAATACTAAGAAGCTCATTGCTAGTATTAGTATTGGAAGGCTATGAGATGATATATGCAAGAACAGTGATACTCACTGAAGTATTGGACACAAGATACTAAGTTTAATATTCATGAAATTATGTGAACTCAGAGCTTATATTTCTTTAGAAACAAAAAGAAATGACAGATCACAAATTTTCCACCTATCTGGCTCCATCTGCATTGCAATAGCATGGACTGCATTACCGTGTAATCAGTTACTAACTGATCATTTGCAATCGTTATACCAAATCTGAAAGCTGCACTGTATTTACTTATCAGAATAACGTGGAAATATTATAGATCAATTGAAGTACTTCTTAAAGAAGTCCTCCAATTGTAAATGGGATTCAGACTTCGTTTTAAACTGTCACATCACAACAGCAATGGGTATCATCAATGAAGTTTTTGTTTTAAAGCAGTCATATTTTAGTCTCCTGTACTACAAAAATAAGCACTAGATCAAGCTGCAGTACTTTGCAAAAGGCTAAAGATCTCACTAAAACAAGCAAAAGCAGTATCTATTAGACCTGAATACTTATCTTCCACTTGCATTGTTTTGATTCAGAGGAGAAACTTTTAGGAGATGTATACCCAGGGTGACACAATTGCATTCCCTTCTTAAAGTTTTAACTCCAAGCCAGCATCCTTAAGCTGCTGTAGCAGCTGCTATAAGAATTTCTATCACAGACAAACATTTTATTAAAGCTGCAACCATACAATATCTATAATATGTCCATAACAAAAGCACAGGCACAAAACAAGCAGAGAGGGTCTTGTTCTCTTCTCCCACCATAAGAGAGAAAGGGACAGCATTCCTTAAGTACTCTGATAGCTCAAGACCCCAGTGGTGCTATGTGGAATTTACAGAGACACATGCACAGCACTAACTCTCTGCAGTTTAATGCTGTCTGTAAATCCCATAGTTTATCTTCCACTGAAGTTCAGTGATACACTTCTCAGCATTTTCAAGACACACAGATTTCAATGGAATCCCCTTTGTCCTACACCATGGACTGACAAGGGAGAACAGCTATTTTTGCATCTGCAGATCACCCTAGACCGAGATTCACAACACCACTGCACCTCTAGCTCCCTCTCTCACCTATTATCCTAGCCAACATACTGGAAAATCTTTTCTGTA
The DNA here is from genome assembly GCA_013398915.1 of Dromas ardeola. Lineage (NCBI taxonomy): Eukaryota > Metazoa > Chordata > Aves > Charadriiformes > Dromadidae > Dromas > Dromas ardeola. The sequence goes on along the minus strand of VYZM01001190.1, from coordinate 10,712 downwards.
GCTCTCTCCATGAGCTAGAACATATGTCCTCCTTAACGGTCTCTTCCATTCTACTGTTTTTTAGCATACTGCAAGTGCTTCCCTAAACTCTTCTAGAAACAGCTGAAGAGAATGTGCAAATTGAGCTTCGCTCCAGCATAACTGAACTTGACCTATTAGTGACTTGACCTCTTCTCATTCTCTCTTCATTCAGGACACCAGCCCACCATATTCCTTTCCTGAGACCACCTGCTTGCTAACTTAGGCCCAATGCTTCTTTTCATTTGATTGTTCCAGAAATGTGATGGGTTTCCTTTCTCCTCTGGTAAAAGTGTGCTCAGTGCACACCCTCCTATCACTACATGCAGCCATGAAAAACTCCCTGACCACCATTAATCCCTTCAATGCCAAGCTAATTCTTCTACCCTTCTATTACACGAGGAGAAATCAATGTCTGTCTGCAAGGAGGTAGCTCAAGTGGCCGTAGCAAAATAGTCATTACTGGACAGTGTTAAATAAAATGCTGAGAAAGTCTTTCTGCACAACACATCTAGAATAGGGAAAAACTCCTAATCCACCTTAAAAGTCAATGTAAAGCAAATATGGTGAGTGCATCTTAGGTTTTAGGGTCACAACACAGGCAGTTAAGTTAACACAGACACTAAGCTTTTTGGCTGTCAATAGCACAATAGAGTGGTCACATTTAGTGTTTAGTGCCCTATTACGTTCCCTTTCTTGACTTTTCTGTTCTGTTTATTTTTACAGGTTTATCTTAATCTTAAATGCATAAATATATATGTATATATGTATATGAATGTACTTATTCACATTAAGTTTTTAAAAAATGAAGTGCCAAAATACAGCTGCATCACATGCTATTACAGCTATATACTTCTAAAATATACTATTAAACGTGAAAACTACTTTTTTCTTAGCAAGTCAAGCGTATTACACTCTGATTTGCAAAGAAAAACAGCCAGGTTTTTGCACACATAAATACCAAAGAAAATTCTAGCTTTCCTTTATGGATACATAAATTAGACAAGGCTGAAATTTTCCTCTTGAAGTTCGCATAAAAAATGAATTTATCTGAATGACATCCCTTACTTCTTCCATTCTCTTTTTCTAGTTATGCATTATTGTTAGAAATTTAATGCATATACTACTGAAACTGCTGCATTCAATAAGTCTAGATTAGAAAAACACATAAGGCTTTTGCACTGTCTGCTGCAAAACTGATGAACAGGAGAATCTGAAAATTAAAATAAGTGTTTACAAAATATACATAGATTAAAATATGCACAGCAGAATCTTAATAATCTACCTAAAATAATTGGATTTGTTTACTGCATACCACTGCATGCCAAATAAATATAGTTTATCATGTAGCTTAAACGAATACATATACAAAGCGAGATTGACAGTCTTCTTAAAAAAACAAGCTTATGCAAAGAAAGTTCATAAGGCTGTGGCCATTCAGTGATTTATGTTGACTGAAAGCACAAGTTCATTTTCACTGCTTTGAAGACAGGAGACTATATTTGATAAATGTTCTTCTGTAACTTAGTCTCACAGACAAGTCGTATTTGAAGGTATCCATTTAAAGTTCATACACATGCATGCACACACAGACACACATATCTATAGTATGTATAGACACACACAAATAGATGTTATATTAGTCATGGCTCAAAAATAACTCCCTTGAACTAAAGAATCGGTCTGAGTTATTCTTTTAGTCTTTACCTGTGGGTCAGAATTTAAATAGACAAGAAGAGCATTGCTGGAGATCTGATGTACTACTATAACTGCTCATGCTGGAACTGTTCTATAGGTTCAGACATTTTACCAATGTTAAATCCACTTTGCAGAACATAAAAAGTTATTTGAAGTACTTTATAGTATTTTAAAGTGAAGGAAAATAATTAGGAGAACAATAAAGTTCAATAGATCAGTCTAGCTCAGGAAGCCAGTCATTGCTGATAAATGAGTAAGACATGTCAAGGACAGTGAATGTCAATAGGGAAATATAAGCAAATTCTGTGAGAACCAAGTTTGGACAGAACATTCACTTGGAATTCACACCTTTAACGTTATCACAGGTACAGTATAAAATACTTGGAATCTGACTTACAGTACTTCACTGGCTGCCAGATGATTCCAACTCAAAGCTAGAATTACTTGTTTCCATATCAAATGCTCTCTTTTTGAAAAAATATACAATTTTCATTTTCTGTCTGCCTCTAATTAGTGAATGAAATCACCTGTTAGTGTTATTAACTAGACACCACGCTTCCATATGATCTAACTCCAAAAGAAAAGGTGATGATTTTAGTGCACAGGAAAAAACAGTATTTCTTAAGGAAGTTGTCTATCAGGTCAAGTGAAGGAAATAGCGTGAACAAGAAGAAAACAAAGAACAAGGGATAATTATTTCTAGTAGTTTTGGCTTTGCCCCTGAAACATTGATTCCTTGCCTTTACCCAGGTTCTGTCAAGGACTGCAGAAAAGCTGTCACATACTAGGATAAATTGCTCTGCAAATTGGAATATAATTAACATCTTTACAGATCACTCTGCTATTGCAAACATAGCTGATAGTTTAACTCCAGTGACAGGCTTGAAGAATTGGTTGGTAACAGAGCCTGGACTGCTAACCAGCCATGGATTTGCTAGGACAGCAGCAAATTACACCAAGCGAATGTGTACTTATTTTTCACGAAGCCAGGTGCAATGGGTCTCTTACTTCCCATCACACAGTACAGTCATGGTTCTCATGCCCTTTCCACTCTTCTTTACCAAGTTTGGAGCAGCATCTGCTCCTGTTTAGCTACAAAATTATGTTTAAATATAAATTAGGTGCTGATGACTTGGACAGACATTGTTACAGCTTAGTGTAGGGTTTTTTATGTGAACAAATTATGATTATGATTATTATGACCTACTATTATTATAACCTACTTTGAGAGGCAAGTAAAACGTGTTAGCTTAAATGTCATCCAAAGTGGTTTTTTTTCCCTTAAATTCGTAAAAAGATTCCACTCTCTCACAAGTTTTTTGAACATGGTTTCAGAGGACAACCACATGATTTCTATGCATTATAAGAATTAATTTAAGAAAGAGAATGATATTTTCAAAACAAAAAAGATGAGATCATATAACTTACATCATGTCTGAACCCTGACATACAGGGGGTAAGTCCTTCTGCACAGACAGGGATTCTAATTACCACAGGGAGATGTTTAAAAAAAAATAAAACAAAAATCTTAAAATAACAAACAAGAAAGATCACGCAAGACAGGCAACCACACTTTACCACTTGAGGCACCAATTTTTTTAGTAATAAACACTGAGCTTCCACTACATATATATCCTGATGCTGTCTGCAATTTATTTAGGAGAGAATGACCAATTGCTTTTGTAGACTATTTTGTAATGGATTCAGGTCTTCAAAGACGGTGGTCTCACCTGCTCCATAACTGAGATGGTTACACTCCTTGTTTAGGTGGCAGTGTAACACTAGGACATTTTTGAATGCCCCACTGAGATCTCAGGTGTGTCACAAGTACAACTGAATCGAGATGACCATCCAGAGGAAACAAGAATTTTCTTTCTTGGTATCATTGTAAGGAATTTCATGGAAGTCAGCAAACTTAAATCGTGTGTGCTCAAATCCTGTGTTCAAATCATTTATAAAAACATTGAAGAGAACTGGCCATAAAATTGAACCCTGGGGAATACCACTAGAGACTGTCTGCCAGCCTGATGTCTTGGCCAAATTCTTATCTGTTATCCTGGTGCTCACTAATACCTGATTTATAATGGCAACAGAAAAAGAAAAAAAAAAAGAAAAATATTCACAGGTGTATTGAGACCAGTCTGTAGCATGTTTCTAATCCTTACCTTGTGATGTTATATCCTGTATTGCTGGTGGTCACAGCCATATGCCCATCCTGACTCTTCTATGCAGATGTTCCTATTTTCAGCCTTTTTTTTTTAATTAATTGTCCCTATTCCTCCATATTCCTGATATTATGTAAGATTAATCATCAGCATATAACCAGATGGCAGATAGAACGACTGCTCTCTATTTGTGGGAGCGTGGATTAGCACAGGCTTTTTTATTCATCTTATTTCCTTGAACGACAATCATCTGTATAGGCCCTTCTATCAAGTGAATGGTCATTCTGAGTAAGACATTTGAATTTCTTAGTCTGATGATTTGGAAGACTGAAGAGTATAAAACCAGGAAGTATAATACGATATATGCCAAAATATAAACACAAACAGTCTTAATTTCATCTTTTCATACCCTTTCATACAACTGCAGAGTTGCAAGATGTATTTAGGATTTGGTTTTTTCCACAATGCAAGCATGTTTGTGCTACTCAACTGTTAGGGAAGATTTTTATGAGCTACTTTAGAGTCCACTGTAGTTTTAAATTGTGAATTTACAATAACGATCAAAATCACTGTCATACAATTGTGTATCTTAGTAATGGTCCTCCTGTCTTTTTTTGTCATAATAAAATATTTCCCTCACTCTACAGGCATCATGACGGGAAAACAGCATAACCTGTAATATGTAATGATCTTTAAGATGACAAGAAACTTTGATAAATGGAAATACCAAAGAGAACTTGTCAAAGTTTCATCTCGAACTTACAGCTTACTACATTGTTGCTGCAATTTTCATGAAACAGAAAATCATTTGTGGGATCCTATTTTAATATGGGTAGGTAATTAACAGGACTTCAGAACTGACTGAACAAAAGATGACATCATGCAGGTAGTGTCAGATGGGTAAGAATGGTATACAGAGTAGGTGGCTTTCCACTTCTTTATAAATTTATAAATATACATATATTTTCTAAATCACAGAAATTCTATTTTATGTGAATGGCCATTTTATGTCAATGTTGACACAAGACTGATGGTTTACAAAGACAGGACTTCTCTCTTACTAATTTCTAATGAATATCAAGAATCCTCATCATTAGTGAAATGCAGATCCAGTCAAAGGAAGTAAAAAATATTCTGTAAAACTTCTAACACATTTCTCCAAAATATTAAGCAGAGGCTGTGGAACTGCTCTCAGTTCTGTTTGCCGTTTGAACTGAGTAGCACTTTATCTCACTAGTCTCCTGATCACTATGACTGCTCAGGCAGCAGTAGTTTGGAGGTTTAACAAAATCTATCTCCTTACAAGTAAAAAACATACTTGGAAAATAACTCACAGTCCTAATTAATGGTGTGACATCCTGTCATTTTACCAGTAATTATTACCTCAGTGGAAAAATGAGTGATTCCAAAGTACAGCTTTACTCACCCATTGCATTTTTTCCACAAAAATCTAACATTTATAATTATTAAGAAAATCCTACTCTCCAGTACCATTCATATTGCGGGTTAACGGTACAGAAAAGGAATATTCACTAAGGTTATTGTCATCATTGTGAGGTACAACTTCAGAAATAACTTCTTGCCTAATCTAAAACTGTAAATACCTTTTCAAAGGATAAGCAGTCAACATAAGTTATTACCATCTGGTGAGAAAATTTAAAGAGTGATTAATCTGAGGAGTTTCCTTTCATGATCCCCTTCTTAAAATGAAGGAAAAAAGCACACCCAATTACAGAATGATCACCTTCTTGCAAAAGGCTTTCATTGCTGAAATTTCAGTCAGCATAGGAAACTATTTCCCTTTAAAGAGAATATAGAATTCATTAACTTGTTTTTCTCACTGCTGCTTTTTATAATGAAAGCTTCGTAACTACTGGAGGCACAAAACTTCTGCATACTGAACTTCACCACAAGCTGCAAACAGAGAGAAAATAAATCAGCTGTAGCAGAGAAACTTCTGTTACTGGCAGCCTTTCATCTTATTTGAAGTACAAGATGGTAGAAACTGTCCTGCTACCTGTAAAATAATTTATACTATTGCAGTTTCAATAAACAGAATCTATAATGCTATGAAGAAGGATGAGTTAGAAGACATCACAATTTTTATCACCTGGGTTCTCTCTCGTGCTAACACAGCTTGAATTCTAGAAATCCAGCCAATCAAGCAGGAAATAATACATATCTAGTATTAACAAATACATTTACATTTACCTAGTATAAGGATTTTTCAGCTTTGTACTAGCACAAGCCTTCCGGTGCAATTAACCTAGTTAGGCTTTGCCCCTGTTGGTAATTCAAAATGGGAGTCCTGTGTCAAGACATGACAAGTGTATTGGATGTGGGGGGATACATAGTGACCAAGGAAAAGGAAAAAGCTGAGGTACTTAATGCCTTCTTTGCCTCCATCTTTAAAAGTAAGACCAGTTATTCTCTGGGTAATCAGCCCCCTGAGATGGAAGACAGGGACAAGGAGTAGAATGAGATTCCAATGTACAAACCAGAGCTCACACACAGTTTTTGCAACAACAGTACTGAGTTCCTTTTTCTTGGCACATATACTGGGTTTGGTTCAACTAGTAATTTTTCATCGTGTCTCACTCGGACCATCCTCTATTATCGCTTACACATGCCATGCCATGGTCTGTAGGTGGGACACGACAATATTCTACAGCTCCTACAAGGGTACGGTGCAAAGCGGCACCTACAACCGATCGTATAATGCTTATTAAACACAGTAAACATCATACTAAACATAACAGACAAATTCCTCCTACACAGGCAATGAGTATAATTTGCTTCAACCAACCCCACCCCCACCGTGCAAACAGTGTTCCACCCAGTGGTTTCCACAAGTTGCTGGTTCAGTCTGTGCAGTTCTTGCAACTGGGCATGGATGGATTTGGAGTGGTCACTTAGACTCATACAACACAATCCTTTAAAATCTTGGCAATCATGTCCGTGAGCTAAAAGCAAAAAATCAATAGCAGCTCTATTTTGCAGTGTCGCATGTCGAATACTATCTACATCTAGCAATAACTCAGAAATAGTTGTACCAGTAGCACTACTAAACTTGGCTAAAGCAGCATCCAAGTTTATTCAAGGTTGTCAGTGCTTGTGCACCACGGGGTGGTGGCACTGACCCACCAGGAGACTGTGTTGTTTGTTCTGGTGAAGTAAGAAAAAACGCGTAGGTCCGCATTGAGTGTTCCTAAAATGCGGAGTTCCTGGGGCGGTAATGCAGGGGACTCCCCAGTATATGGGAGCCAGCTGTCTCATACTTTGATGATGCTTGCATCCGACTGGAGGCCGGGGCTGGCGGCGGTGCCCTTGATCGTCATGTTGAATTCACTAGTTCTTAGCAGCACTCCCACTAAGCACATTGTGAACGGATTTTGGAGCGTGGCTGGGCTAAGACACAGAGTATCTTTTCCCGTCACATTAGCCAGAATTATGCAGATGTTTTGATCACAGGGGTAGTGTGTTTGCAAGTACCTATTCCATGATATAAACAGTAGAAATGGTTAGAGACACACACACCCATACACCCCCAGCCTTCTAATCTCTGCGCTGTAATTGCTGAGCAGGCACACGTAGCCACTGTGCTTCTCCTGGTACCACTATCATAACTGCCTATGTGTCATCAGTTGCTACTACTGCAGCTGCAATGGGCCTCACTTCTCCTTGATACCAGACGCGTGCACCTGCAAATATCTTTGGTATAGGGGGGGCTGGTGATGCAAGCTTGGGCGTTACCCAAAAGTAAATATAGGTCAAAGGCCCTGTGCTCAATGGGCACCGCGGAGTTAGAGAGTGTCCTTGTTAGCAAGAATCCTTGGCAGCGCGAGAGTCCTTGTTAGCAAGAGCGCATGCGGACTCCCTGTTCTTGCTGGTATTTAATGGGTTCAAACAGGCATAGTTTTCCCACTGTGCTTTGATCATCTTCAACAACTGGCCAGGATTCTTAAGCGGCTAGATAAGGTGTCCCTGAGTCCATCACAGACTTATGTCATCTAAATGCAAGTCTTTCTCCTGTAAGCACCCGAGACTGAATAACAATTAGCGTGATATATGTGTTTTCCAGCACCCAGGTGCGAGTCCCTTGAGTGTATTTACAATCCTCCTTGCTGATCTTCTGTTGCTTTCCCATATTCCAACCTCCCGCTCAAGAGACCGCTTCTGCTGGGGTTCATTTAGTCTCACAGGGTATACTACAAAGTAATTTACAAAGGCATGCAATAAACATATATATATAAAAAATGGAAAAAAAACAAACATATCTGTACAGTACTGCTTTGAATCAGGTGTCCTATTTCTCTTTTTCTGACGCTTTCTCATAGCGCGTATGGCATACTTTTATGCTAACGCAGCACATTTCCCTTCTAATTGTTCCTGCTGTTTTTTTTTCCATCACTTACGGCTGACATAAAAGTCTGCCTTTGCAACAAGAGCTAAGCCTTAAGTTTCTCATTTTCCTGCAGAGCATCCTATAGATTTTTGGCTCAACTCCTTTTCCTGATCAACCATGATCTTACAGGCAAACAACAAATAATCAGCCATATGCCCTGCATGGGTGAGCCATTCCCGAGAGCGTAAGCATGTCGGCTGGTGAACCCCCGCCCAGTATTTCAGGACTTCCATCGGTTCTACAGCCCGCCAGGGTTCCAGCCCCACACAAGTGCAGGTTTCCCACTTATCCCACAAGGTACACCATGGCTCCACGGTCCACCCTGGTCTATCTACCTGGGGCGCACTCACCTCCTCCTTGTCCTTACATCTAAACATTGTGTATATAAAAACTATTCACTTGATGAAGTGTCAGCCGTAGTCACATATGAGAACAGTACCACACCAGGCAGAACATCTGCTCAAGTGGAGTCACCTGATGACACAACAAAAACCAAACAGTAGCACAGATGCTGATCAGCAGGTATAAGCTGGCGCCCACACACACTTAAACAGCAGACATACAAAAACACCACTTCTATCTTGGGGAGACAATGCTGCGACCATGGACCGTTCCAACCCTCCCCCATACACAGATGGCGCAATCTTGGGGCAGCTGTGCTCTCTACTGACCAAGCCCCATTCACTATTCACTGGTGTGGGGGACAGTGCGATCTTGGTGCAGCTGTGCACTCCACTGACCAAGCCCTATCCACTATTCAACGGGTTGGGGACAGTGCAATCTTGGTGCAGCTGTGCATTCCACTGACCAAGCCCCATCCACTATTCACTACTGTAATATTTTTGCAACACAAGCTGTGAGATTTCTGTTTAAACCATAGTAACTTTGTTTTCTGGACCTGTGACCCTTCCCACTGTATCCACTGTATTTCTTTTTAAAGTGGGAAATGCTTCTTGCTCCGGTTTAGGCTTTTGATTTTTTTAACATTGCATAGTCATTTGTTAGCTATTTGCATATTACCGCAGCCNTTAAAGTGGGAAATGTTAGCTTTAGGCTTTTCTTTTTTTTTTTTAACATTGCATAGTCATTTGTTAGCTATTTGCATATTACCGCAGCCAAAGAAACATAATTATCTCACAAAAATTATGTTAAATAATGACTTCTTTGACAATACAAGTAGTATTTGAAGCTTAAGATGTCAGTATTTTACCTGTTAGCATAAACCAACCATCATGTACAGCTTAAAATACAGCTCTTTAAACTGTATTGTATGACATCCCATAATTCCATTTTTCTTCCATTCTATTCATTATAATGTAAATGTACAGCGAGGAATACAGTTTTAAGTCTTACTTAGTTAAAATATGTTACATTTGAAGTTAAAAGTATGTAACCAGTTTGTATTATTGGAATCCCATCCTCATCGTCAATTATGTAACTGGTTCTTTTTAGAAAGATTCCAACATACAAGCCAGAGCTCACACAAGGAAGAAGGAAAAAAAAGTTAACTCTGCTTTACTGTGAAGCCTTGGTACAGAGAAAAAAGTTAACTCAGCTTTATTAACTTGCTAAGCAGTTCCCAAATGTCCCAAAAGTTACTTGGGAGTCTTACCAACCCATAGATCGTAGTGGCACTGCAGCGGGATAACAAGAAGCCACATCGATATGGCAGAGGGAGGTAGGCACAATGCCTTCAGGGCATCCTCTGTATCTCCAAAGTGCGCTCATGTCTCTCGCTCTCTCTGCGCCAAGACAGCCTCCTCATATCCTGCACTGGTTTGAGTGGAAAAGTACAGGCTAGAGTCGCTGCACGCGTGGCCAGCACATGCAGCGAGCCCCACCAGGCTCGTGATCTGGCTTTGCTAACAGCAGCTTTCTGATGCGCAACCACATTGTTGCACTCCCTTCTTGTTGTTTTCTTCTTTGAAGGTCAGGTTCTTATGGATATGCACATAGTTTTTGCAACAACAGTACTGAGTTCCTTTTTCTTGTCACGTATACTGGGTTTCGTTCAACTAGTAATTTTTCATTGTGTCTCATTCGGACCATCCTCTATTATCCCTTACACAGAAGCCCCCAGAATCCAAAGGGAAATGGTTAGCAACCTGCTACACCATCTAAACACACACAAGTCTATGGGGCCGGATGGGATCCACCCAAGAGTACAGAGGGAGCCGGTGGAAGTGCTCACCAAGCTACTTTCCATCACTTATCAGCAGTCCTGGCTAACCAGGGAGGTCCCAGTGGACTGGAGGTTAGTAAATGTGATGCCCATCTACAAGAAGGACTGGAACGAGCATTTGGGGAATTACAGGCCTGTCAGTCTGACATCAGTGCCAGGGAAGTTCATGGTGCAGATCATCTTGAGTGCCATCACAGAGCACACATACAGCACAAGTGTGGTCAGGCTCAGTCAGCATGGGTTT
>VYZM01001188.1:130109-221959 GCA_013398915.1 Dromas ardeola | reverse complement strand
TGGTGCGATTCCCCATCCCTGGGCCACATACCAATTTAGAAGTCAGGCGTGAATTGCGAAAGCGCTAAGGCACTCCCCTATCGCACCTCGCTCCTGCTTCCCCTAGCGCTTGGAAACGGTAATAACAATCAATCACCCCCTGACAGCTTAGTACATCTGTACCTGGATGGTGGCCCAAAGGGAGGTGATGCCAGCACTCCAAGATCTAGCAAGTTCTGGACTTGCACAACTGGTGGAAAGTACCAGAGTATCTCATTGTCCGAGTTGGGCCGGGGTGGAATAGCTAATGAAAGTCAATTATCTCAGACCCTAGAAGTACTAGCAAGACCCTTTGAACTCTCCTGGATCACAGCAGGCTGTGGACAACTTCTCCCCTGAGCTGGGACGCTGCTCCAGCAGACACCTTGAGGACTGAAAGGCCAGGGCAAGTCAACCCGCCTCAAGACTCAGTTACCGCCTGCTGAGCAATGCTGATGCGGTGTGGGTATGTACTCCAGACTCAAAGAGGGAAATTTTAACTACACGCTGGTGTCTCTCTTTCATCCACCTCTCTATATACATGTTAGCTTTCATGGGTATGGGTGTTCTTATACTTTACTGGATCCAAATATTTGTCTGTGAGGGTGTAAAAGGGGCACCCCTTGGCTCATTGGAGTTGTACGTTGCAAAGGGACCTTTGGTCCTAGCGGTTAAAAACTCACATGTGTGTGCAGCCCCTCAAGGGGTGTGTTTGTATGTTTGTGCTCATAGGTGTATGTATTAATTTGGGATACCTTACAGTAAGTTAGTGTGAATTTTGCCATTCTCAAATCTGTAATTACATTGCTGTTCAATTATTTCATTAAGTCATCTTGTAATCCTCAAATTGGTTAATGATTAAGTGCTGCTAAAACTTAACCTCTTGATCTACCTCGAATCATTAATGAATTTTGAATTGCTACTAAATCATAACCATGTCAAATATTTCAATCTGCAGCACTGGGCCAAAGCTGTGTAAATACATCAGCCTCACTGGTCTATTTCCACAGAAAATAAGCCTCAAGCACTATGAGTCTCAGGAGGAAAATGGAAATGCTCAGAGCCCTCATAGAAGAAAGGGATGAATTTGAAGATGAGACAGGTAAGCCACAGGACCTGGTGCTGGAGAAAGGACCTCTGAAGACACTCGTATCTCACTAGTGGTGGGGCAATCACTCCCAGCCGTAGCGATGAGGGATGATATACTTAGTGGTTCTAGATTTTTTTTTTTTAAATCAGGTCTCAATCAATCCAAATCTGACACTCACTGAAATAATTAACAGTTTCTTTTTTTTATCTTTTTTTCCTCCTTTTTCTTTTCTTTCTTTTTTTCTTCCCCCCCCCAACTTACAGGAAAAAGAGGTAGGAATACTTCAAGATACTGTATGAAAAGATGTTAAGACAGAACACTCTTTTTCTCTGTGGAAAAGAGGCCAGAGGACAAATTTCGCCACATTTCTCTTCCTTTGTTAACATGTACTCGTAAGTACCTGAATGCTTTTGGTAGAAACACTTGCTAAGAAAGCGTTTCTGTGCTGGAGAAAGCCCAAGAAGGGGAAGTGAAATGAAAGGTAGTCCTTAGGAGTAGAAAACCAAGAACCTTGCAACTAGAGGCTTCAGGTTGCATCCCGGAAAGGTAGCCAGATGTTTGCCACTAGACCACGCGTTGCTCTTGGTAGTGACTGTAAGCTGAGGACTGAGGGCAGGCTGTGAGAAGCCCCGTTTGCACCTACTGCTCCAGCCAGGGGCTGTGCAACACAGGGACAGGCTTTCCACAAAGGGCCAAGGGGACAAAACATTTAGAGTTCAGCTCACACCATCAGCAGAGGTCATGGTATTAGAAATACCCTGCTTTCTTACCACCGAACTAGATAGCTCGTGCTGCCGTTGATGTAGTCACTCTTCTCAGGAAGCAGCCTCCTACATGTGACTTCTGAACAAAGACATTGCTACACGAGGAGGTAAGAGTAGTAATCTAGAACACCAGGGTTTGATCTCCCAGGTGGGGAAAGTCCCAAGATAACCATCTTTTTCTTTACGTGGTGCTGGTGGTTGACAGCACTGACTGGGTAAAAAGGTAAGAAAACAGACGTGTTGAGAGCTGTGGGGATGGAGCAGAGGCACAGGGTGTCCAGAGGCGGGTCCAGCTCAAAGAAGAGGTGCCTGGACAAAGGGGAAACAAACACCGCAGAGTCTGACTAAGCCTGAAGGGATGCACAACGGATGTTTACCTCTACCCCAGCCCATGCCAACCTGGGTCAATGGTTTTCTGTGGCTTCTGAAACAAAGCTCATTCCTGCAGACATCCAATGCACATGGCGGCACTCACAAGTACACAGTCAACGCTGTTTGGTGAAAATCCTGGGAGAGAGGGCATTCTTCGCCTCCAGAGATCAGGCATTTGAACACTGTTAGCTTTAAATTTTGTTTACATGTTTTCACCTTTGGCCCCGAGCAGCCCAAGGGCCAGAGAAGGAATTGACAGTCAAGCCAAGGTAGTAACAACACCATGGAGTGGAGAATTTGTATCAAGTATGGATCAGGTCCAAGGACAGAGCTGATTCCGCTGTCCTCCTCATATGCACTTTAAGGGGAAAGCAACTCCTACCATCACCTACCTTCTATTGGCTTATCTTCCTGGCTTATTTTCAGGCAGATATGAAAGAATGATTTTAAATGTTTGACCATGGTATGAAAACAAATAAAACGTATTTCAGAACCTTCTTACACAGTGGATAAAAGCCCACACAAAAGCGACTTCCTATAAAGCACTAATTAATAAAACACAGATTCTAAGGTCAAATTAAAAGATTTCCATGAGACCAAATGTCTTCCTCCTTGTGCTAGAGGAACCATACTGTAGGAAACGAAACAACTGGACAGACTTCATGTGTCCTCTAAGATACATTTCACTTACCACAGGCATTATTCTTGGTTCCATATGTTGCTAAATCTGGGGATTGAACATTATGCCCAAACTTCTTTTTTTTTTTTTTCTCTTTCCAAGGTGTACCTAGAAACCAGTGGGTTTTTAACTCATATTGTTCCCTTAAGCAATGCTATTCAACACTGTAGGCATTAAGATATTCTGCAGATCTGCATCATCCATTTCTTTTCTACAGCTGTATAGAAGCACACAAGCTATCACAATTTATGAATATATTTAATTTGCATATGTGCGCCTTTTGTGTCTGTTTTCAGTAAATGTTCGTGCAATTCTGTTCACAGCTAGCAAGGTAAACTGTTTCATCAAACATCAAGCTAAATAATTTCATGCTAAACAATGTGCAGAAGAAACCTCCACGAGGAATGCCTGCCCTAAGGCAGGACGTTTGAAAATCCTGAGAGGTGTATGCATCCGAAAAGAATATCCTGCAAACAGAACAGTCCAGCAAGCTAGTTCACAGAAATTATACGCAGAAGTTACTTTCACATTTTATGTCAGTCCACAAAAACTTCTAGAAAATCCCAGTTCACATAGCCATGGAAAAAATAGATGATGTTAATTAAAAAAAAAAGTAGAATCTTCTTGATTCCACTCAGATTTATTCCACATGTATTTAAGACATTCTGTTTTCTGGTATTGCTACTGAGACCATAAGGCATTTATCTTGCTCTTCCCTGAGTAGAAAACTGGGTCAGAAGATTCGTGGTGTCATTTATACCTGCCTATGATTTCTGGCAGCAGAATGGTTATGTATTCAGCGATCATCACAAGAGCAATAATGTTATTCCTTACCTTCATGAGAATAAAGTTGAAAGACAACAGAAAATACAGATAGAGAGTTACATGTGGGCTTCCTTACCTACACAGAATCCTTTTACTCTCTTTCAGTAAAACCACCAAACTAGTGTTATTTTCTCCCATACAGTTTAACAAAGATCAAGAGATCCAGACGGCCGGTTGGATGTTAGGAATTGGGCTATTGAACGACTTTACTGCTTACTTACAAGAATTAGTAGAAAACAGACAATCCAAAGTTGGTTGTTTTTTGTTTTTTTTTTTCATCCTAAAGTTTTCCCCATAGAAATAGGGTCAATTCCAGAATCAGTTCAAGACTGCTGAAAACGAAACTGCTTTTCTTTTGGAGTGCAGTTCTGGGGCAGCTAGCAGACTTCATTTTTCACAGGTGCTGTAAGGAAACGCCCTTTCCTCCTGCCCCGTTGTGCTGATGCCACATTGCACCCTTTCACGACCTGCTTTAACTTGCTAATATGGTGGAAGCTGTTCCACTTTTTTTTTTCCCTGGTCCCGTGAACTGATGAAAACTAAAGAGGAGTTTGACGTGCATCGGAGCTAGAACAAAAATAAGCAGCAGGGAGGAGTAGGAGAGATGGGGAACAGCATCCCCATCAGTGCACCAGATGCAGTGTAGAAAGTCGAAAAACCCCACCAATACCTGTGAATAATTCTAGATGGGAATCTTTGTAATATCCTAAATTCATGCAGCTGGGCCTCCTCTATGACACCCTGATGTTCAGGCAGAAAATGCATTTCCAAGTACACACCTAGTCACGCATGGCTTCACACCATAAACTGCCTGAGCCAATTCATAGCAAAGGTGGTCGTGAACTCGACAATTACCTAAATAAACAATTGCAAACTTTTGCAAAAGAGCAATTAAGTGTTAATTTCAATTCTTTTGCACTGTCCTGCTTCAGTCAGTACTGCAATGACAGTGGGGAGAGGAAGCAGTCGTTAAAACAGTTAAGCCAGAGTTTCTGTTTCCGGGCAGATCCTGCCCAGTGCTGAGCACCTCCTGAATTAATTTCTCCTCTTACTGATACTCAGCTGGTTTCGATAAACAAACTACTGTCTTACTGGTTACAGTTCTGGGAACCCCAACTGCTCTTTTGAGCAGTTGTCTGTTTTGAATACTAATATAAAAACTAAATTCTGATGTCACATGCCACCTGTGCCGATGCTGAGAGATGCTTTGGATGATAGTATGAAACAGCGTGAAGCATTAGCTAAGCGAAAATGAGATATGAGTGGTCAATCTCACGTTAGGATGGATCAATGTTATGCTGCACAGCACGATTTAGAGGAAATAGAGAAGGGAGAGTAAGGGTAAATCTAATGGCCTTCCTCACAGTCTAGTTTGTGCCGTATTTGAGCCTGCAATATTGCATTGGCATCGGTACCTTACGCTGTTAACACACACACACTGGAGGATGCTCTGAGCGAAATAAATGGAGATCTTCTCCAGGAGAAAAGGACTTTGAAAGCCTTGGATAGCTGGGGTAAGCAAAATACAACATCCAACCAGTCAGCAAGAAGCAGGGCAGGACACCAGAGCACCTTCACAGTCAGAGAGCAATTGCTCATGACAAAGTCAGCGTGGGGTGCTGGCTGGAAATACAGACAAGGGTTGTTTGGGTCTGAATGCTACTGAGCCCAGACCCACAAGTCTCTTCAGTCACAGCGGAAGGAGATCTGCCGCCTGTGACACGTGTGCCGAGATGCAGCGGAACTCCTAACGAATGTCACTGCAGGGACAGCTGGACAAAAGCTCCTGCGAGTGGGTGTACGTCTTCCTCTGGCATTTGTTATTTGCATGTTGAACTCCCTCTGCAGTGGCACTTCTGCTTGCGGTCTGCGTGGATCTGGACATTTCATGCAGTTCCTTTGGAGGCCAGCGGAAAATTTTACAAGGAAGCAGTTGGCTACTGATTCTGTATTTCCCAGTCCTTGGCTAATACTGGCATGCCTCCTACTTTGTGCACCTGTTTAACAATCACTCACTTCCGTTCAGTTTCCCCTCTGTATACGTGGAGAAGAAAATTAGGCTTTCAGCATTTACTTCTAATACACCCACTGTTTTCCAGCTGCATTTCTCTATTTCCCCAAGGCAAATCCCACACAGGAGCATGAGAGACTGGCCTGTTCTTCACCTCTACGGTGATCTCTTCCCCCCAAAGCCTTGAAAGCATTCAAGCCATACAAATCAGTGCACTAGTTGAGGACAATTCCACTGGCGAATGAGAAGTAGGCTTAAAAAATGTAAGGTTAAATTTCATTAGCTAAAACTTTACTAGGCATTCCATTGTTCTAACTTATCTTGCATGAGATGTGATTTTCTCACAGACATGCTTCATTTGCTCCAGCCCTCGCTATATAAGTACTTATGTTGAAATAGTCACTGTTTAAATTTTAGAGGCTTCACAATGTAAGAGTTTGGGAAACATACACAGAGAAACCAGTCAGGTCTTGCTGAAAGCTTTTTTAATGTTTGTAGGAAACAATATTTGGAATGTCAGCGTAAAACTAGCGGTAAGTGTATACCAGATTATGTTTAACACACAGAAGAGACAAAGTTTCTACAAGTGCAGAAATGACTACCTTGAGAGGCATTCATTTTGGAGGCTGAGATGTTTGAAAACTAGGCAACAGCAACAATTTAGCATCCTATATCCTGGTAAGCCAAAATCAGTCCAAGGCGTGTTTTTCCAAGAACCTCAAGCCAGTCTTTGTTAATGCTGATTCTGATGTTACAATATAGGAGCAGTGTCAATACTACACACCAGAAGAAGGCACCCCAAGTCCATCACAGCAAATGGACTGAATAATGGTTAGGAAAAATAAAATTGCCACGGAGAGACAGTCCAACAGAAGAGAGGAGATTTCCATCAGTGAAGTGTCATTGTCTCGCTTTCGTCAAACCACAGACATTCCGAGTCTAAGAACGGCCACCGTTCTCTGCTAGAATGTTTACTTGGGTTTAGTAATGCAGCACATTAAGTCTGTACCTTCTTGTTCTCTATCATACCAGCAGTACTTCCTACAATAAATTTGATACTTTTCTCGGGACTGTTTAGAAAGACAAGTAAAAACAGTTATTTGGCCTATCTTCATACAATTAAACATTACCTGTGATTTTCTTGCCAGTTATCGTCTTCATCATGTAGTCCGCTGGAAAAATATCTCCCAACAGATTTCAAAGAGTGTAAAACGTATACTGAACTTTGCAAAATCACACCACACACTACCACCGTGTTACTGACTTTATGTTAATTTTGCATGAGACACCTTCCAATACCAAGCCTATGTTGACAGAGCAAATAGGTACCACTGACTGGTTTGGGTTGGAAGGGACCTTCAAAGCTCACTCAGTCCAACCCCCCTGCCATGGACAGGGGCATCTGTCAGTAGATCAGGCTGATCAAAGTCCTGTTGAACCTGACTTGGAACACTCCCAGGGATGGGTCACGCACAACCTCTCTGGGCAACCTGTGCCAGTGTCTCATCACCCTCATCGTAAAAAATTTCTTAGGTCCAACCTAAATCTACCATCTTTCAGTTTAAAACTGTTGCCCCTTAGCCTGTCACTACAGGCCCTGGTGAAAAGTCTCCCTCCATCTTTTTTATGAGCCCCTTTAAGTACTGAAAGGCCACAATAAGGTGTCACAGGAGCCAGGGTTCTCCTCCAGGCTAAACAACCCCAACCCTCTCAGCCTGTCCTCACAGGAGATGTGCTCCAACCCTCTCATCATTTTTGTGTCCCTCCTCTGGACCTACTCCAACAGGTTCATGTCCTTCTTGTGCTGAGGGCTCCAGAGCTGGACACAGTACTTCAGGTGGGGTCTCATGAAAGTGGAGTAGAAGGGCAGAATCACCTCCCTCAACCTACTGGCCACACTTCTTCTGATGCAGCCCAGGATGTGGTTGGCTTTCTGGGCTGCAAGTGCACATTGTCGGCTCATGTCCAGCTTTTCATCCATCAGTACCCCCAAGTCTTTCTCAGCAGGGCTGCTCTCCATTCCTTCATCCCTCAGCCTGTATTGATAGCCCGGGGTTACCCCGCCTCAGGTGCAGGATGTTGCACTTGGCCGTGCTGAACCTCATAAGGTTCACATGGGCCTACTTCTCAAGCTTGTCCAGGTCCCTTTGGATGGCATCCCGTCCCTCAGGCATGTCAACCACACCACTCAGCTTGGTGTCACCTGCAAACTCAATCCCACTACCTTATACCATTAACAAAGATACTGCATAGTATTGGTCCCAGTACAGGCCCTTGAGAGACACCCCTTGTTACTGGCTTCCAGTTGGATATTGAGCTATTGACTGTAACTATTTGGATGCAGCCATCCAGCCAATTCTTTATCCTTACCTAGCGTTATCATCAGCTTTGCATATGAAGAATTTATAACAGCGATGCGTAAGAAAAAACACTAACTGTGGGCCTGCTCTGTGGCATACTGTCCTGTGACAATGTAAACACCCAGTATATAAAACAAGAAAATTAACACAACAATTATCTTTATATGTCACTAAGGAATGTGAAAAACAACCCAATGGGGATTGAAAATGGAAACCCAGATAAAACTTTCCCTTAGAACATCCAAATATGAACTTTACGGCTCCAATCCATTTCACTAAAACTGTCTAGAGGGCAAAGATAACAACAATGAAAACCATTTTTAAGGTCAGCCACCTGATTTGGCTAGATACTAAAAGGCAGTAAAAAGACATGTTAGATCTGTAGCTTTCTTCCCATCTTCCATCAAGCTCTGGATCCTGCAATCAAAGTTCTTTAAAAAGAATACCCCAAATATGGAAAGTTGGTTAAACTATTTTCCCCAGTATCTGAAGAGCACCTGTACTGGTTTTGCTAGGGAAGATACATCCAAATCTAAAGGCTTTCACAGCAGGGTGACTAGCAAGCTAAAAAGTTTATGCACCTGCTTTCTTTTTATTGTCCTTAAGATTAATTTTTTTTTTGTTGTTACATTACTGTGAGAATCTGCAGCTTTCATGTTTCTTATCTTTCCCTTGCTTGGCTTGGGTGGCATTCTGATTCACTTCTGCCTCAGCAATCCCTGTTTTTTCAGGGACTTAGAACCTGAAATTTTAAGCAGTACAGTATTTTCTAAAAGCGGTCTTTCTAGGTATCTCCACCAACCTGTTCTCTGAATGGCAAAAGTCATTGTCAGACAAACAAAATTCACTCACTAGTGTGACTAGAATGACTAGAAGCAAATAAAAAAACCAAACCACAATTTCCACACAGTTTGGAGAAGCATAGGTTTAATTCCTTTTATTTACTAGACAAGAAGCAGCAAATTATTTTATTGAAGTAAAATTGTATTAAAAAATGAAATGCATACATTCAAAGCACTTGAGCACATTCATCACTTAGAACACCAACTGAACCCAGAGTTGTTCATATCAATGAAGGTTCAATCAACCTTCATACCAATGAAGCAGCAGAAGGCCAGCACAGTGTTCAGAACACTGGCAGTAAAGTACTTTTCTGTACAGTTCTGTAAGTCACATAAGTACATCTTCAGGCACAAATTTGGCTTAGGCATTACATAAATTTTTTTTTTTAATGAGAACATTCATTCATTACACAATTGCTGCTGTGAAAGAGCCAACGCAATTACTAAACCATGTCTTCTAGCACACAAGGAACGCTGCTTTTTTTTAAAACAAACAAACAAAAAAAACAAATAAAAAATATGCATAATGTATAAAAATAGTTTAATTTTATTTTGAAATTGTCTGAAATTTTTATGGTATGTTTCTGAAGTGAAATGTCACCCTTTGCCTTCCTTTGTTGAAGGAAAAGATGGGAGGCAGAAACAGCAACGCAAATAGCATACCTGTGAATCTGCTTTCTTAGCTCTTATTTTATGAAACTGTAACAATTACCTAGCCTTTCCTTTCTTCATCAACTAAATGGTATCACTGAATAGAGGATGACAACTCACTACCTTTTTCTTTGGCCACTGTCTGATCCAGCTTGACAGTATAGCTATTCCAAATTTAAAACATACTCAAAATCTAACTTTAGTCATCTTACGCATTATCAAGCATGATAAAGATTATAAAAGCTTGTCTTATACATTATCATTGGTCAACGTTTACTCCATTCTTTTATGCTTGTAAGAGTTTTTGAAGATACTATAACCTCTGGAAGTTCGAAAATGATCCCCTTTTCCTTGTAAGCACCCAAACTTCGAGGCCCATCCAGGTGGTTACTGCTTTGGCAGGGTGACCGAACACTGCACTGTTGTCTGAAATACAAAGTCAAAGTAGATGAATGCTTCCTCTGCCAATGCAGAGCAGACTTACTTTTCAACGTAAAGGCAGACTACATAGCTTCCATTTGGATTACAAACAGGCGTAACTCTTTCCATGTGCATAGTATCTCCAACCTCATCCAACACCACAAGTGTTAAAAGAATTACATGGAGGGCATACCCTACGACAGTTCAATGACTTGTCATTACAACTTTTTAAAACTATGTAACAGACATACTGGTATTGAGAACAACAATCTGTATTGGGTTTGCATGGCAAGGTTTTGGTAGCAGGGGGCCTACAGGGGTGGCCTCTGTGAGAAGCTGCTAGGAGCCTCCCTCATATCCAACAGACCCACCACCTGCCAGCTCCAAGATGGACCCACCACTGGCCAAGGCCAAGCCCATCAGGGATGGTGGTAGCGCCTTTGTGAGAACACATTTAAGAATGGGGGAAGAAAAACCCCCGTGCAACAGCAACTGCAGCCGGGGAGAGGAATGAGAATATGTGACAGCAACAGCCCTGCAGACACCACGGTCAGTGGAGAAGAAGGGGGAGGAAGTGCTGCAGGTGCTGAAGCAGAGATTCCCCTGCAGTCTGTGAAGACCATGGTGAGGCAGACTGTGCCACTGCAGCCCACAGAGGTTAACGGTGGAGCAGACATCCACTTACAGCCTGTGGTGCATCAATGCTGGAGCAGGCGGATGGCCCGAAGGAGGCTGTGACCCTGTGGAGAGCCCATGCTGAAGCAGGCTCCTGGCAGGACCTGTGACCCCATGGAGACAGGAGCCCACGCTGGAGCAGTTCATGGGACTGTAGCCTATGGGAAGGACTCACGCTGGGAAAATTTATGGAGGACTGTCTCCTGTGGGAGGGATCCCACACTGGAGCCGGGGAAGAGAACAAGGAGGAAGGAGCGGCAGAGACAGTGTGTGATGAACTGACTGCAACCCCCACTCCCTGTCCCCCTGTGCCACTTGGGGGGAGAAGGCTGAGATTTCAGGAATGAAGTTGAGCCCAAGAACAAGGGAGGGGAGGAGGAAAGTGTTTTTTAAGATTTGGTTTAATTTCTTATCATCCTACTCTGATTTGCTTTGCAATAAATTTGAATTAATTTCCCCAAGTCGCGTCTGTTTTGCCCGTGACAGCAATTGCTGAGGATGTCCCTGTCCTCATCTCAACCCACAAGCCTTTTGTCCTATTTTCTCTCCCCTGTCCAGCTGACGAGGGGGAGCAATAGAGTGGGTTTTAGTGTTTTTAGATAGTGTTTAGGGTTTTAGATGGGTTTAGTGTGCACCTGGCATCCAGGCAGGGTCAACCCATCACAAAATCATATTGCAGAAACACTAAATTAAAGACTTTAGGCTCACAAACTACAAATGAAAAATTGTGCAGCTTGCTTTTCGTTTTTAAGGCTAGCATACTGGCTTACATGCACCAAAGTAATAGAAAGGTCTTCACAAATACAATCAGAATGCTCTGAAAATGAAGTTCCTTAAATGAAAGTGATTTCTACATGTTTCTTCATAAATTTTGAATAACAGCTGTCAAGATTAGAAACCATTCTCTACAAGTGCACTGATTGGGAGTGAATGAAATACTCATGTTATGGACTGACAGGCAACTTTGACATCAGCCACATTCAAGGGTAGGGCCTGAGAAACACTTCAATCTCAGCTTTTTCAAGAGGTCCTTAACCTGCAAGGACCACAATATGTAGACCAATGCAACTACAGATGAAGTGAAGCTCTGACGAATTTCCCCCCCCTCACCTTATTCACCTGAGCCAATTCACTCTAGTCACATAAGTATGTTCACTGATTTCACTGAGATATTTTTTGAGGAAGAAAACGACTCAAGCATATTTACAAGATCAGGTCTACATACCTAAGTTATAAAAATCAGCTTCAGTTTGTGACAGACTAGAAAAAATTACTGAAAAATGTTAACCTTTATGCCCTTCAACTTGTTAGCTACCAAATATATTGAAGTCCAAGCACGTCAGTGATGAAGGGTGCTGAAACGCATCTACAGGTACCTCACCCAATCTAAACTATCCCACAGTATTCACTCACACAGCTTGCTTATCACAGTACATTATTTCTCACATCAGAGGTCTGACAAATATAATTTCACACAGGCTAGTACAGAAGTTCAAAACAGTCAGTTGGCATCAGCAGTTAATATCCTCCCAGAGTCCGTAAGTTTATCTGAGGAGTATTCACAGAAGCTCTGACACCTTACCAGAAGCTGATTTTCTTACACGCATGCTGTAAGAAAAATCAGTTCTAACATGACATTGCATTTATCATCCCAGTACGAGTTCCCTCCTGATCCTCATGGCATTGAACCTTACTGTAATAAAGGTACACAGCTCAATTCCCAGATGTTATGAGTTATAATTCTTTTCAACGAGACAGTTTTTTCTCTCTCACCAATACTTTTCCTAATAAAGATTAAAAAATAACCTACTATACTGGTTCCCTTTTGAAACTGTCTGCTGTCACTGATTCGTTTACTTCATTCAGGAATGACCCCACATTTTACTTGATTAGCTTTTGATACCAATGCAGTGGCTGGAAGTTCTTGTTGCTTTTGATGTCCTACTGTTAACTATAGGCAAACTTGAAACTGTCCCTACATGCCTGCTCTTGCTTCTGAATTCCTTCCCTGTAGCTTGTCCCTGCTTCCAGTCCTTGAATGCTGCGCTTTTGCACTGGAGCTGCTTCCTGTTTAGTAAAGTCAGTCTCCTGACTGGTCTTCCTGTGGATCACTCCTGTGCGTGGAGAATGCTGCCCTTAAAGTCCTGCCAGCTTTCTGGAGCTCCTTGCCCCTTCAGAGCTGCCTCCCATGAGACAATACCTACTACTTCTCTGGTTAAACTCAAGTATGCTCACCTGAACTCCAGCATCTGTACTTTGCAACTTGCCTCCCTCACTCCCCACAGGATGCTGAACATCACTACTGCATGAGCACTACAGCAACAAGTGCCAGTAATCATCACATCGCTAAACAACTCTTCTCAGTTAACAGAAGACCCATCTGTACATCACCCATGGTTGTCTCATCCTATCCAGAAATTTCCTTTACGCCAGCCAGAAATCCCTTGGACCACTGCGATCAATAGCATCACCTGTGTTTCCTGATCCATGAGATGAATACAATGTGGTCATACCCTGTTCTGAAAGATTAAGGGCTTTGTGCTCTGGTCACACCTCAAAATGACAGGCTGTAGGAAGATGCTATGCCTGCAGGAAAGTTTGCTCCAAACTTTTTTTTTCAAGGTCATGTTACCTAAGCCTGGAGAATTATCTTTTTTTTACAGCAACAAAGCGAGGAAATACTGGCCTAAAGACATCTTAGGCAATCAAAAAATACTAACATTCAAATTACACTTAAACTCACTGGCATATCTCAGATGAAAAGACACATGAAAAGAAATGGATGGCAGGCAGCCCTCCTTTAGCAGAAAACCAGCCCTTCAACTTTTGCTTCAACATTCCAGGCTTTCCTAAAGACTACTGTGAGATTCAGAGGTGACACTACCACATGTATGTGGGTGGGATGCATACCTCCACAGGAGGAGACAGATAAACGCAGCTGGGAAAACAGACTGGCAGCATATTTTTGCCTGCCTGGTGAAGTTCCTCCAGGCAGAGCAGCCAGATTACAGAGCTCGGAAAGGAAAAGTTGCGTCCATGTAGAGCTTTATGGTTTCACGTGCTTCCCCAAACAATAGAGACAGACACTGGCAAATGCCCAGCTGCAGCCTGGATGTAGGCTGGCATGGCTTTACATCGTCACTGATGGCAGAGTGCCAGCTGCAGTCTTGCTCAGCTCTTCCTCATCTGCATTCCTTACCACATTACCACAGGGCATGCAAGAGGTGCTGCCTTTGAGCTCTAGGAATAGGTGCCTCCGAAAAAGATCAGTTCAAAAAACCGTACCATCTGACCTTCAAAACGCCCAGATTAAAACGTACAGAAGAACACTTCACATCTACAAAGAGAACAGTCTTTTAAAATCTTTATGGTTCAACCACACACTAGTACAGAGGCACATACATACCTATCTCTCTTTACTGTTTTGCATAATTGCCTCTCTCCTTATTCACTAACACAGAAGGCTAGGACCAAACCTTCATCTACTTTACCACCATTTAATGCTTCAAACAGAAAGATTTTTAGCTTACCTGCCCTTCATAAGTAAGATCAGAGGAAGCATCCAAAACCTCAGACTTTCCTGTTATTTTTCCAGAGTACTTGGTTGTGTTAAATCAGAAACAATTGTGACTACTCCTCTCCTGACATAAAATCTCAAGTCCCACTTGCAATACCAAGACCTGTTTTCAGTTCTTCTAATGCCTTCAGATCAACTCCCTTTCTCAGTATATTATCACTCAAACCAGCCACTATCAGCAAAGAGCATAAACATGTAAGAATTGCCAAGCCAAAGTAAAACTACCTCAGTATTCATCACTGATACCAGGCAGCAGCAGATGCTTAAGGGAAAGAGTATAAGAAGCTACACTAGAATGGAATGGCCCTTCCTCTGCTGCATGATACTTTCTTCTTTCAGCAAACAGTAGTTCTGGGACTGAGCTGGAGGAAGCACTTGAATCTGTGTTCTGAACAGCTGACAATGAACTAAAAGAAGGGTTAGCATTCATTAAAGGGAAACCTTGCAAACTTAGTGACAGCTCTTTCCAGCCACCTGCTTTTTACTCCTGATGAAGAATCAAGACAATCATACAAGGTGAAGCAACAGGACACTGTTTACTGAAGGACACCTGCAGAATTGGAGGCATATCCCTCAGTACCTAAGCAGCATTATATACTTGGGAAACTTCCTTGCATGCCAGCATGACAAAAGTAGCTGAGGAATATCTAGCACATTTTTTTAGATTATTTGTTCAAACTCTTTTTTTTTTTCGTATAGCCAGGCATCTGTATTAAACAAAAAGTGTGGTCCAGTCCTCTGAAAACGTTTTCTGTGTATTAGAGGGGAAAAGGAATACTGATTCTGTTGTCTCCTTTACCCATCCACGACACAACTTCCTAAAGACTGCAAAGGGGAAAGGGAAAAGTCAGTTACCTTTTAAAAATTTGTAGAGGGGACATGAAAATAGCTGTTTCAGAGAACCAGGTGAGGAAGAGTTACAAAAATAATCCCAGGCCTCCTAATAAAACGTAGGTTTTCTAGAGAAGAATCAGCAAAATAGTCATTTCAAGGATTCAGGTTTGACCTCCACAAACCTGACCTGGTCAAGTATGCTTAAAAAGTGTCTGGGGTGAATTTTGCTTCGTATGTCTTTCCTTTAGGACACTGACTAAACTAGAGTTAAGAGTCACTGATAAGAGAACCACACGGGAAACAAAACTGAAAATTTGATCCCAATCAGAAGACATAAAAGATTTTTTACAGCATATACAAGGAGATGATTTCAGGTACATGTCTGTGTTCATTTTTCTTACCCGTTCAAATTTCAGTCAACACAGTGATCTTCAGAAAAAAAAAAAGAACCCAAGAGAGGAGAGTTATCAGAGACTGGACTCTCGGAAGTTTCCCCAGCAGGCTTCCTCCTTTTCAGACTGCTGCTGCTTCTACTAACAGAGATCCTTGTGGCCCACTTCTGTCTGCTCTTTGTCTCTCCTATTCCAATTCTTTCCTTGTCTCCCACACCACCTTAATGTGATCCTCACCTCCCCTGCAGTTCACACTCTTGTACTCTTGGAAGTGCCTACCTGTCACAAAAAGCTTGTTGAGAAGTTGGATAGATATCCAAACTATTTTAACACTGTTTTTTCCCTCTATGCTATGGCCAGAAACAAATCTCAAGCACGTCTGTGAAATAAAGGTGATGTAAAAAATGTAAATAAACTCTTGTCTAAGAAAAATTCTGCCTAAAAATCCCCTCAGCAATATATTTTGAAATGTTTTTCTTTTCCATGTTCGTTTTTTCATGCACTGTGGATCTTAAACCTGCAGGACAACACAATTCTAATAATGTCAATGGGGTTATTACCCTTATCGTGTAACAGACTTCTCTCCCTCTACATACTAAAGAGCACAATGTTTTTGGTTTGGTTCAGTCTTCTCCGCTTGGCTCTCCATTGTTCTAAGGCCTAAGCTAAAGCTGAGTAGAGGTACAGGTTTTTCATTTGGATACTCACATAGATTTGTGTCTTACCTGTGCTATGAAGGATAACACTTCACCAACAATATACAGATGTCCTTATTTTTTTTTTTACCTTTTGTAACACATGTAAAACTGAAGCTAGATCTTTGTCATAAAGCTTGTGAGAGTCTTAATGAATTTGTTTGCCCATCTTGAATGGATTTGGTTTGTTGAAGCATCTACTGTAAGAAGTTACGATTAAAGCAGAAACATCTTGGAACATATACCTATATTATGTGTACATATGCACACACTGTCCCCAGTACTCATCGGCCTCGTGTGTGTACTTACTTTCAAGGTGTGCAGGGTGTCGGTCCATTCCATGGAACCTATCTGAGGTATAGCAGTAAGGAGTATGCTAGTAGCCTTATTTGCATTCCCTTTCAGCGTCTTTAAAACTTTATCCACTGAAACCTAGAAATACAAGAAAACTAAGTGGTGTCTCTCAATTTGGATGGCACGCATTTTAAATACTAAAATAAATTAAACTCATACATCTCTACATGAAAGATGAAGTCTTAAAATGCCACAATCATTGTAGCCAATAAAAACTTCTTTCCTCTGTGGGTGAATGTCTGATTATGTTTTACACAAATAGGAGAACCAAAACAGATACATAATTTTCAACAGAGCTGCAAAAGAAAAAACACCAGACCAGTTACAGGAAGACAAGCTCATACACAGAGCTGATGAGCTTCATACACACAGATCTTCTGATTCAGACATGAGGAGACAAATGTTTACTAGTAGCAAGGCAAGTTTATGAAAATAAATAAGGTAGCAACAATTGATTCTGTTCTTACTTTCACAATCATTCATCCAGAATAACTCACTGATACTGATGTAAGTAAGAACAGATTTAGTTCAGTATGTGATCTCTTATCAAAACCCACAGGTTCTCACCCAGATCCCTCAGGACAAGATCCAGAGAAAAAACAGTTTCACTCACTGCTTCTTCATGTTCCTTCCAGCAGTCGTAATCTGTTGCCATGGCAATACTAGCATAACTCATTCCAGCTTCTTTTGCAAGA
The DNA here is from genome assembly GCA_013398915.1 of Dromas ardeola. Lineage (NCBI taxonomy): Eukaryota > Metazoa > Chordata > Aves > Charadriiformes > Dromadidae > Dromas > Dromas ardeola. The sequence continues at coordinate 204,705 of VYZM01001188.1, read as the reverse complement.
ATCACTTCAGGCACTGTGGTCATGTTGATAACATCAGCTCCCCAGCTGCGAAACATCAAGCTTTCTGCTCGAGAACTGAAACGTGGGCCTTCGATTGTGATCATTGTCCCCTTGGAATGACACTGGAGCCCAAGCTTCTTGGCAGTCTCAATAAGAACCTGCAAAACATGACAACATCAGGAAAAGCAAATTATTCTCCTGGTGCACTGCTTTTACATCCCATCAAAAAAATTACATACAAAAGAAATCAGCTTTATACAAAGCAGTCAAGCTTCATATGGCTACAGCTGTCCAAAACCACGGATCAGTTTCGGTTTCCTTATCCAGCAAGATAAATTAATAGTCCCGCTAATAGGAATGATCTTGAACTCATCTGATTTTGTTAGTATCAGTTGGATTACCATTTTCAATGCAGATCAAGAAGCTAGAATGATATTTAGCCTGTGCTTACATTGAGAACAGAATGGTGAAAATGCTCCACTGAGCATTTTCCACACAGAATTTCCATGGAATTTCCGCATTACCACATGCTGGAGTTAAGCAGGTGAGAACACTAATAGGAAATTCACTTTTTGAAAGTAAAACTTTACAAACATATACTTCAAAGAGTACTCTGGGAATCTGCAAATAAATTATTACCACATTTTCCCATGCCAGTGACTGAGCGGTACACTTTACATACACCATGTACTTCACATTAGTCTTTACAGATCCAACTAGGACCTTGTATATGGCAGAACCACCATGACTTTCTCTCTTGGTAAATGGCCTGGCTAACACCAGTTTATACAGTAGGAATAAGAGTGTACCACCATGTGTAAATGGGACTAAGACACCCGTAACTGTCCTGAGTAGGAAGGGAAAAGTAACTATGATGGTATCTGTTTAAAATGACCATCAACAGAAAAGAAAAGCTGAAAAGAAGTATAAAAGTAGCATGAAAAATTGTGGCAGGACAGGAGAGACCATAACACAGCAGCAGAGAGACCGTAACACAGAAAACCTAGTCTGACACCACCAGAAGCTGCCTTGTCAGCATCATGATCTTCACACAGGCCAGGTGGAGCAGCCTCCCTGCATAATGCTGTGAGATGCCTGCCCTCCCACCGGTTGGTGGACCTGCCATACATGGGTCCAACCAGCTGCGATACCTCAAGGGTGCTATGTGACCCTGTGGCGTGTCCCCTCGCTGGCACGTGGGATCAGTGGATTGCATGGAGCAGCCCAAGTACAGATAAAGATGGAGTACCCACATCTCCCACTCCAGATGTGTGTAACCAGGTAAACCTGCACTCCCAGAAGAAGGTAGGTGTGCATGTAACCAATGTGTGCTGGGGAAGAGTATTTGTGCATGCAACCATGTGAATATGTGTGTAAGGGTAAACAGTGCCTCCGGGGCTTAGCGACAGAAGGACACTTAGAAATTTGTAGATGACTATTAACATGCTGTAAGTCAATGTAATATTAATCACACCTAATATTGTGGTTTATTGCTGACACTCATTCTGAATGTATGATTCACTGACTGCCAGTTAATTACAAATTGCTAATAAATCAACAGACAACTTCAATTGTGATTTCACTTAAGCCACAGTTGAGCAGTATTTCCCTGAAACTCTTCACAAAGTTCCAACTCTACTCTCTAAGATGTTGCAGAAAATTCCAGTTTCTGAAAGCAGTAATAATCAAGGCACCCTATGTTATTCAAAAGTTTGCAGTTGGAGAAAAGATAAACTCCTTTCAAATTCTCATTTAATTTACAGTGCATAAACCAAATAAATCCGTATTTTCACATATTTGTACATACACAATATAAAGTTTTCAGATGTTTTCATGCAAAATTCCTTAATTAGCCTACTACATTAATAGTTTTGGCTTTATTATTATTGCGTTTATGTATGAATTTCCCCTGAATTAGGATAAACTTGGCTGAAATGATCTCAACAATTTTCAGGGATAGTTCCAGGAAAAAAGTTTAAGTCACTTTTATCTGGTATTTTCAAATGAAGTGAAAGTATCCCTTTTCAGTCTCGCAACCCACGTGTTCTTTAAAACATCTGTTAGGCTGATTAGAACACATAGGCTAATAAGATAATGATCACGTAAGACTGGGAAGTACCTAAATGTTTTTTCTCTGTTTCAAAAGGAGCATTTCTCTGTCGGCTTTTCAAAGAATGTAATACTCAAAGAACATTGTCTCTAGCTACTTAACAATCGAACGAAAACTAGCCTTGGCATATGTTTCCTGCAACCTCAGGAAATGGCTTATGCGTATCTACTTACCTTTTTAAAAAATGAGAAAGAGACACAGTGTGAAGTACTGCCAATCATTTCAGTAACAACATGTGGCTTTATTCCATTTCAGAAAGCGTACAGTTAGCTCTCAAACTCCTTTGATCTGTTGTGAAGTGACATGCTCAAAGTCAGTAAGAAACTATATGCCAACTAATCTCTGGTAAGAGCTCTTGCTGCATGAAGTATTTTGCATAATTTGCTGCTCAATGGAAGAAGGGCAAAAACATGCATATGTATAATATGTAGTGGTTTGTATCCTCATGAAATTTAAAATTGCAAAACACCTTGGTCCCTAGTGCACTGAAGCACTGTTCTACTAACAGTGCTGTGGACTTGCTGGTTGATATCTCAAAACCACACAGCATCTGGCCAATTAATAAAAAAAGCCTATAATGACACTGAAGTGAATTGGTGACAAGAACACAACAGCCCAGTAGTACAAATACTTATACATGCTCTGGGAATAGTTTGGGCCACCTGCTTCCCAATTCAACTTTGTCCCGCTCAGTGTAGTAACTGACTGCACAGAGGACAAGTCTCTTCGATGGTTATGACAGATTCCGTAAGCGTTCCTGTGTCCCTGCTGAATGTACCTCCCTACAGTTTCTGATCAGAGCATTCCACAACAGCACAAAATGCGCAGTTCAATCTTCACCCTCCCTTTTGCTCAGGTCTAAGAATAAGCTAAGGTGCCATATTTAATCAGATACACTCTTCCCAGAAGCTTATAAAGGTGTTGAAAAACAGAGCAGTGTTTCACACTGATTAGTCTAAGTGGTTTTGAAGCCTGAATATGTTGAAGTGACAGAACCAAGAGCAACAGTTAAGAATAAAAGGCTACTGTAATGTGGCTTGCTTCTATGCTTAACATCCTTTAAACTAAGCCTTGACTCTCCATCACCACCCACTGCTACAACACACAAAAGCACAAATGCAGTATTATAATTTCTATGAATGCCAAAGTACTATTTATTTAATTATTTGTATGAAGTATGTAGAGTGCCTCTACCATAGGTACAGTTCTATTAGGAACAAAAATGAACTAGTTTTCCTACTTTGTCCACTTTGTTGCTTTCCTGGCTTGTTACCTGATAAATAAAGACCTTTTGTGCTGTTATTAAGGTGCTGTGGGAATCTAGGTTGCCAACCGACATCCTCTGCATACCTCCGTTAGGAAGATCGCTCCTATAGACACAAGATCTTTTACTTCGCATGCCTTCCAAATATTACACTTTTCCTTGAAACTATGACACAGCTAAGAAACAGGAATAAACAGGTGCAGATTGCCTCTGTACTCTAAGAATGCACAATTAGACTACTATATCATGAATAAGTGCCATAAAAATAACATTTCTAAATACCATTACAGAATTCACTAACCTCTCTGGTTTTGGTGCAGAATGGCTCTGCCATTGGAATATGACATACTCCTGAAAGAGTGGAATGTTGCCCATCGTATAAAGTACAATGTCTTTTAGTTGTCCTAGAAAAGCAGAAAACATACTCTGAGATAAAAACAGGGAGAAAACAGAAGAGAAAGCAAGAAATTGACACAAATTGAAAACCATGGCATTCCTGTGAGGCAATAAAAACATCAGTATGATATTAATAACTACTTGTAATCCTGTTGTACAAATCTTTCAGAATTGAGCTCAAGAGTATAAAACTGTGACTCCAGTAGAGCACTGTCAATTAATTATAGAGAAAATCTATTGTTAACAAGACGCTGAAATGACGGTTTGTTCCTAAATGACACAAACAGACACATTATACTGCAAGAATCAGCTAAACTTAACAGTCAGGCAAGTAATCTCTGAAAAAAGGGACACAGTAAGCTTTCAGGAAGGGAAAACATCAAGTCTGAATTACCACAAAGCTAGTCAAAATAGAGCTTGTTCATATCATTGCATTCTTACATTGAAAGGATGGGAATTTATAGGAACAGCTTCCTGAACAAAAGAGATGTGAATTGAACCAGAAAAATCCTGGATCAGGATGTCTACATATTCTCAGAAAGATTACACACATGCATTGGTAGCTTGCAAGTAGAAGAATCCTTTTTCTCCCTTCTTTCAATTGAGAAACTGTTTCCTTGCATGGAAATGGTCAAACATGCTGCAGGAATTAACATCCAGCAGCCATTTTGACAACTCCTGGAATTGTTACCCACTATCACTTTACTTTCAAATGCACTGCCTCAAGCTAATTCAGCCAACTGGATGGCAAAAACCCTCTGAAACAAAATTCTTTGAGACATTCCATTCTTCCTCCTAGTGTGTCACCTATTATACTTCATAGGAGAAAAGTAAGGCAACAGCCAAATTCAATCCACAGTTAAAATACAAAATTTCTGCTGGTAATACTGCTCACAACAGTTCCCCACCCAAATCACCAGCAAATATTTAAAGGAAGGTTTTAAATACAAGTTATATGTTAGAGTAGATTTGAAAAAGGAAAAAAAAAATTAAAAAAAAAGAGAATAAATGGGGTACCTTTAAGGATGAGATTATAAAATAGGAAAAGAGATCATTAATTAAATTAATTACATATTAATTAAAATTAAAAACAGTATGCAAAATGGGATACAGCTGTTAACATCGGTTGAAACACTAATATTAATTTTTCCTTTATGGGATATTGAAGAACTGCAAACAGAATGTATCTGATTTTACACACTTTTTTCAGTGTCTGCTAATGAATTATTTAGAATTGCAGGAAATGGGAAGAGTCATAATTCATTTCCTGCATTACAGTATTTCAGATGTTGTTAGTCAGGCCTTTTCACTCAGAAAAGCCCTGAGGAAAGATCACATATGTACAAATATTAATCTCTGACTTTCAGATACCCTGTGGCCATTCTTAGGAGAGAATGGTCATATGACTACATGGTCCAGTAAAGAAATCCCATTATGTTTAGCACCATACATACAAGCTGCATGGGAATAAGTAACAACGGTAAAACCTATGATTGCTCTGAGCAACGGACCACATGTGTTTGCACTCAGAGACCAACAGTTTCTCTTCTGCACAGAAGGCTGCAACTCTGCAAAGGCCACAGCTATTCAATATGGGACCAGCAGATATGTCTCTAGGTTGCTAGGCTCAGGGTGAGAATAAAGGCAGATTTGAACCAATCTCTGATTCTTCTTATCTATGAAGTGATGGCTGGTACAGAGGAATGCCCTTTAGGCTCTCCTTTCTATAGCCCTGCTACCAAAGTCAGGAGTTGGCCATCCTGATCTGTCCCACTCACCTGTCTGCAAGGTACAGGGCAGCAGCACCTAATTTTCACTGCTTCAGTACCGTTTCTCTGTAGCCCTTGTAGAGAGAACGAAGATTACAGAATCACAGATGCTTTTTCCTTGCCTTACTCTCACAGAGACCAAGAGCCAGCGAGCAAAGGACAGTATCTGCCTAAGGCTCCTCTCATTAAGGAGTTTCAAGACCTTCTGCGCACAGCCTGAGTGACTCCTTATGGAGCCAGCAGGAAACAAGAAATAAGGAACTCAACAGCCACTCTTCAAAGACAATCTGCTCCTTCGATCTCACAGTTTTAAACGTGGAAAAGTTTGCATGCCCTCCATCAGAAGGCGAGACTGCTTAACAACAGAGAATGACTGAATGTTATACAATTGCCTGATTGTTTACATTAAAACAGGAAGAAGTCACCAAGTGCCTGCCTAGAAACCAGCCATACTACTCGTAGTAGAAGCGCACAATCCAGAAGGATCAAGCACAGCATAAGGGAAAAGTACAGAGATGCTCCCACTGGCGGAGATCAGATGCAGCACCTGAAAGCACTGGACTGACAACTACAAGCAAGCAGCTAAGAGCCAGGGCTGCATAGCTCCTACTGGTCATCTGTATTGGGCCTGGCTGAGGTGGAGTTAATTTTCCCCATAGCAGCCCTCATAGTGCTATGCTTTGTACTGAAGCTGGACAGGTGTTGGTAACACACCGGTGCTTTGGCTACTGTGAGCAATGCTCACATAGCATCAAGGCTGTCTTTCCAACATTCCCCCCCACCTTACTGGTAGGCTGGGGGTGGGGAATATCTTGGGAGGGGATATTGCTAGAATAGCTGACCTAAACTGATGAAAGGGATATTCCATACCATACGACGGCTGCTCAACAATAAAAGCTAAGAGAAAGGAGTGGGGGACATTTGTCAGTACAACATTTGTCTTCTGGAGCAACCACTACATGTACTGAAGCCCTGCTTCCCGGGAAGTGGCTGAACACTGCCTGCTGATAGGAAGTAGAGTATAAATCTTCTGTTTTGTTTCTGCATGCAGCCCTTGCTTTTGCTTTATTATACTGCCTTTATCTTGATCCACGAGGTTTATTTCCATCTTATTTTCTCCCCCCGTCCTGATGAGGAGAGGAGTGATAGAGCGGCTCAGTGGGCGCCTGGTGTCCAGCCAAGGTCAACTCACCACACCATCTGACCTCTGCAGGACTCTATGGAGAACCCCCACTGGACCCTCATGCTGCCTCTGTGCCAAACCAGTGGATGGTGGTACAGGAGAAAAGGGAATTCTTTCCCTGGAAAAGGGGCATGTATGTTTTTATGCATAAATGCTTGCAGCTCAAGCTCAAGACCACAGTGGTACTCATAGAGCAATCAAACCTTTGCACTGTTGCATAGTTTTACCATGCCTGCCTTGCCCTGCCTGCTGTTTCAGATTCACAGATGTACATACTGCAATTTTGAAGGTGCTCCCAGAATTTGCATTCCTCGCCCTGTAGCAATAGCCACACTTTTAATCAGACAGTAAGGTGGCATTTGCTCCTCCATTTTGATTTTATCACAGTGACACAAGATTTTCTGGCAATGCTGACTATGACTGGTGCTAGGAAGCAAAATCCAAGTCAAATCAGTGAACCAATCATTTCCATCTGTGACAGACAGTCCTCTACCACTTGCATCATCACCTTCCTCTCTCTCTCAGTAATGTTGTATTATCAACAAGCTACTGGCATCTGCTGTATAAAAAGGAGTCTCAGCATGCTCTGCCTCTTCAGGGACACTGAAAGAAAATTCTCCCACTACAGAGCGTAACAACACTGTAATAACTGTAATGTGTGTGTGACACAAAGAATTCAATCAATAAAGTTGGCAGCTGTTACAGGATTTCTTTTATGAAGCTATTTTCTGCATCTTCCTTACTGATCTGAGTCATCTAAGCAGTTACCTTCTTACTCTTCTTTTCCTAGCGAATACCAGCAGTAAACCAAACAAAAAGCATTTAAAGCCACTAATCAGCCTGATCTAGCCAGTTGACTAACAGTGCTATAATAAACTAACAGGAGCCAAAGACAAAAAATTCTTCCAGATTTTTTTTTTTTTTATGCACTTGTTTCAAAGAAGAGAACAACTGTTGTAGCCCATAATAGTACCTTTGGTTACTTTTGGATTTGGAAGTAGGGAGAACACCATGTAAATATTTTGGTACATATTTAACAAAATGTATCTTTCACTGTTTAAATACACACACTAATACAAAAGCATGAAGAAAGCAGAGACTGTATATATGAAATCAAACACTTTCTAAGAGAGTTAATGATCCAAAGAATTAAGCTCTCAAAAGTCTGCTACATAGTTCCAAATACACCTATTCAGTGTTCCCCACTAAACCTATGTCAAACCTATGCCCTAAACTAGACAGAAGTCCTACACAACTCCATATATAGAGATCCTGTCATTAATGCCACAGAGTATATGACCTGAAGGGGAGAAAATTACAATTGCTGCCTACAGCTTTCTGTTCAATTCTAGCCTTTCTCCCATTCACATTCACTATTCCTTCTTGCTTCATACCTGAAAGGAGAATTATGATGAGACAGGGATCATTTACATTGCAGCAAATGTCTATTGAGAACCAGAGGCCAGATACCAAAACGTACCTGGACACCTAGAAGGCACTGACTTTAGTGGCAGCTTGCGTAAATCCTTCCGATCTAGACCCAAAGCCTCTTTCCTATGTAGAGCCTGGCATTGGTTAACCATTACATAGAAGCCAGGGTACCTTTCATGAAAAATAACTGACTGTTTTTGCAGCTTTAACCAGTACCTTCTTTCCACGTCTGCCGACATAGTTTGTTTGCAGGTCATGGTATTTCATCAGAAGGTATTTCAGAAATCTGCATCTTTTCAGACTTTGGTGGGCAATTAATCTATTTTGTCCCATGAAAGTATCTTCCCATCAGCAGCATTGTTTTCATAATGATTTACGATATATAGCACAATCACTTTTACAGATGATACACACCTGTAAAAGGCGAAAATGCAGACTCTACCTCCAAAGAACCAGCAGTCTAACACCCACTGGCAAAGATCATCAGGAATAAAGACAAAAGAACTCAAACTGTCAAATGAAACAGACTATCACGAATTATCAGTTTTCTGAATTAAAGGGCAAGGCAGTAATGATTTTAAAATTAATATTACACGTTGTTTTCCACAGTGAAACATTCTCACATGCTTTGTGAGAAGCTTCTTGGTTTCCTGAAGCCATGAAACAAGTCCCCAAAAGTTCCCAACTCTCCTACATCAAAACGAAAATTTACTTGCCCGAATTAAACACTGCTCATATATGGGCTATGCCATTACTACTGGTGATCATCTGAATAAACTCTAAATGACGACACAGACCAGAGAATCACAGAATGGTTGAGGTCAGAAGGGACCTCTCAGGTCATCCTGTCCAAGCCCCCAGCTCAGGCAGGGCCACCTAGAGCTGTCTTCCCAGCACCATGCAGGCAGCCTTTGGGTATCTCCAAGGATGGAGACTCCACCACCTCTCTGGGCAACCTGTGACAGTGCCTGGTTATCCTCACAGTGAAAAAGGGTGTTTCAGTTTGTGCCCATTACCTCTTGTCCTGTCACTGGGCACCACTGGAAAGAGCCTGTCTTGGGTTTCTCTGCACCCGTCCTTCAGGTATTTATATACATTGATGAGATTCCCCCCTGAGCTTTCTGTTCTCCAGACTGAAGAGTTACAGATCTCTCAGGCTTTCCTCATAGGCGAGATGCTCCAGTCTCTTCAGGATCTTTGTGGTCCATTGCTGGACTGCCTCCAGTATGTCCATGTCCCTCTTGCACTGGGGAGCCCAGCACTGGACACAGTATTTCACGTGCAGCCTTACCAGCGCTGAACAGAAGGGAAGAAGGATCACCTCCTTCGACCTGCTGGAAACACCCCTATTAATCCAAGATAATACTGTTTGCCTTCTTTGCTGCAATGTAAATGATCCCTGTCCTTTTACTCATCTTCACATCAGATGAATATACTTATTTGTTCTATAACCTTTTTTTTTTTCTGGAAAGGGCCATGTTCTTAAAAACCATACTTAATCACGCTGATTATTTTCTTTCCAGCTCAAAAGTTACGATGCAGAATGGCAACTGCTAGGAAATTTAAAGCTATGTGAGGAGATTAGATAGCTTCAAAATGAATTGTTAATTTTGGTAATGACATTTTAGATGAAAGATGGTCTCAGATTTCACATCTGGTTCATTTCCTGGCTCTGTTAATCTCTTTCTGCCTGACCTCTGCAAGAGTTAGTTTCTCCATGCTTCTACCCCTCATCCGTAGCACATAATAACTGCAATCATTCCAACTGTTTCTTGTTTAAAACTGCAGGCTCTCTGAGCCAGAGGCTACTTCTTCCCATACATGCTTTGCATGGTTAGACTCCCCTCACCTACCTAGAGGTCTGCTAATGCTGTCACAATAACTGGTGCTTTACTCGCAATCATCCAAACCATGTACCCAATTTTGTTTAATATCTTTCCCAGATAAATCAATATTGATACTAAAATTACTCATTTCCAAGTACTACTGGCAGAATAAGGATGATTATGATTTAATCTGTATAAAGAAAACGATCAGCCTAAATACTTTCAGACTTGAGAAGAAAAAAAGACCATTGTCAGTAATACAGCTGCTCTTCCACCCATAAATCAACTCTAGTATAACAGGAAGCAGTTTATATGGGCCTTGCTCCTGCAGGGTACTTAGTCATTTAGATACACCGTATTTATTAAAACATGCTCTCTTACAAGAAAAAGCAGTTCAGTTACACACACAAAAACTGTCAGTAAGTCAAAACTTGAATAGCACTGCACTGCAGAGAACAAACCTAAGTATACATGTTCAGTTGGCAATGAAATATTGCCAGCAGACCCCCAAAGGCACAAAGAAGCCGCATAAACCATTACAAACACTTAAAATTGGATGGAATACCCAAATAAGACTTCCAGACATAGTACACCTATAGATACTAATAATAAATTGACCTCTTAAAACGTGCAACTACATTTTTTAAATACTTGTTGTAGTTGGTGATCTTTAAATGCAGCTTCCCCCTCTCCTCCCCTTCCCCCCCTCCTCCATTTGCTTGAATTTTTCTAAACATCAGCTAATCAAGGAGGGGAGGACTGAGTGGAGTATACAGACTTTGGAAAAAAATATTTCCTTATGATTCTTAGCAAGTAAAAAACGTTAGCATCAATCCTTGTTTTAAAACAACCTCATCTCTTTTCCCACTGCATTCCAGTAGATCGCTCTTCTGTAAAGACTCGTTATTAATGGATCTGTTTTCCTACCCATCTCCTACTATGCTTTCTTGCACCTCTCCATCTCATTTGGGATTCTTCTTAGAACTTAGAACAGCCTGTACTCTTATCCTCCCCCACATCTGATAATAGGAGATCGCTTCTCTTCAGAAGACTCTTCCCAAGGAACTATACAGCTCAAAGCCTCATATTTCTTCTACGTCTGTTCGACTTGAACTTGTAGTCTCATTCCTGTTTCCTGTCATGTCTTCTTGTATGAATCTTACTTTTTGCCATAAGAAATGAGGCTATCACCTCATTCCACAAGAACTTAATTTAACACGTCATTGTATGGTTTAACCTCACTTGTACCCTTTTTTCTCTCCCAAAATTAAGAGCACAATTAAAACAAATTTTACTCACCTGTCAATGAACTGGTCAATTATGACAAGATCACCAGGTTGTATTTCTTCTCGTAATGAACCACAGGCAGTAGTCACTAATACATGTGAACAATTTTCTTCTTTTAATGCCCAGATATTGGCACGGTAATTGACGTTCGATGGCATAATTGTATGATGCCTTCCATGTCTGCAAAGATACATGTTGCAAGAGAGTAAAATAAATCAGACTGAAATTGCCTTCCTTCTCCCAGATGAAGAGAATTCCAGGAAATGTAATTTCCCTAACAACACTGGCAGTGGAACTGATCATTTCAGCCACTTTCAGTGTAGCTTGTTTTCCTAACTGTATTAAGGTTCTCTCAGCATTTGATTTAAGTAGCAGCAGTGCAGTTTTCTTTTTAAATGCAAAATTTTTAAGTTCAAGACTAATGAAAAGAATCTTGAAAATACAATCCAAATATAACTTGATAGCTTCAAGAGAACAAAAAAGCATTTTTTCTCTGAATTTTTTAAGTCAGTTCTGCAGATTCTGAAAACGCAGGTGTAGCAAATTAAATCTTCCATACACTACAACAAATCTGTAAGATTTATATACACCTGTACAAATGTTCTGCTCTGAAGTGCTGTTTGTATTCCTAGAAAAGAACAGCACATCACAGGAAATTAGAAGCAGAAAGAACACAGTGTTTTAATCTGTTACCTTCCCAAAGAAAACAGGAGAATCACCACATTTTTCTCTTTATTTTTAAAATGATCTGACAGCTTTCATAAGCTGTTAAGAATGACTTTATACTGTTGCAGTATACTTTTTCACCAAGACAAGAAATATTTAGTCTTGTAAGTGCAAGCTTTTGTGTTATCTCCATCATCACTACAGAGCTACATCAGTCACATAATGATTAAACACATTTGAAAATTATTTTCAATCATGTTAGAGGAAAGGAGGAACTTAATTTCCTAATTGATTCTTTCCCAGAGACCAAAAGGTCTTAAGGACTCCATCAATTTGGAACTGGGAGTTGAACAAAACATGACCAAGGACTGTCAGGCAGGATTCCCATGTTGTCATTAGCATTTCTGATAAGCTACTACACATGTAGATCTATTGTTTAATGCTGCAGTTGGTGTCATAATCCTCTTCTAGAATATATATGCTTTTTTTTTTTTTTTTTTTTCCCTAACTCCAGCATTCATGAGCAAGTCTCTATTTTTCCCAAAAACATAAAGTGAAGTTGCAGGTACCTTAGCCCCAAAAGTAAACTCATGAGGGTCGTATGGGAAGGTCATAAATCCCAGTGAGATGTAAACCACAGCTGAGTTGTTCAGCCACCTGTAGCGCAAGGCCTACTTTGATACAGCGCCACTATGAGATCTTGGCTTAGCATTTCATTCGAGAAATGAGAAAAATGTTGTCCAGGTGTAATAAGATACACGAGCAAAGTCCACGCAAGATAAGAAAAGGAAAACCACAGACATGAATGTAGTTGCAGAGATGGTAATAGTCAGGAACTTAACGGAAAAATCTGGTATGAAAAGATTTGGGGCCCTGAGTGCACCACTGGGTCGTAATTGCCCTGGCCAGCCTCACCCTGGGCCTCCACTCAAACACTTGGTGCCTGTGAGCCGAGGTGCTCCCGCCTACAAGCTCACGCCCCAGCCTTCAGTCCTGGCCTGAGCCATGTCACACCTATGCCTGTCCCCAGCCCTGTCTCCTGCATAGCCTTCAGACCTAATTTGTCTCCAGACTGGTTTTCTGGTGGACTTCAGACACGCTGCAGCCTTGTCTCCAATCCTGTCTCTGGCCTCATCTCCTACTGCTCCTGCCTGGACTCCCTGGATGGATCATGTACTTGATTCATCACCTCGACTTGCGTGGGACTGCTGATGGATCCTGTTATCAGCACCTGGCTCTGCTCATGCTGTCCATATGCTGAGAACTGTGTTAGTATTCTTATGTTTAATCTAGTAGCACATTGGTCCTAGATATCCACAGTTACATTAGTGTGGAATTTCCATGCACTCATCTGCAGATCCTGCTTCCAGAGTCTCTTCTAAGTATGGTAAGAGATGTCTGAATAAAAATGACCCAGGGAGGGAGAACTACAGGGGATGCAGCCTCCTAAGCAATAAAGGTAAGAGACAGAGGACTCAATCAAAAGCAATGATTTGGAAGAGTCTACAGTGGTACCAGAGATACAGTTCATCTGGAAACAGGCAATTTCCCAGTTTCACAAAGGAAATTTGCAAACACAGTGAGCAGACAGATTACTTAGGGTATCAGGCACCACCCACTTACCACCTTTTTTACTAGCGCAGCACCCCTCACTAGACTTCTCTTTCTTAGCCTAGATGTTATTTTTAATACTCTCACTCCCTGAAGCATCAAATTTTTTCAGGGAAAAACCCAGACTTTTGTTGGACTTTGCTACCAACCACACAGAATAAGATGAAGTCAGAGTAAAAATTCAGTTAGCCTAATGTAAAAAGAAAAAAATTTTGAGAAAACATCAAAACACATAAAATCCCTTAAAACGCTCCCTTACCTTGCCAACAGCACACAGTCCACATTTTTTATCTTTCCCAATATCAAAGCATCCGATGGCTGCAAAACAAGCAAATAAGAACAAGTTACAGTGACAATCACATTAGAAACCTTAACACCTACTTAAACATAAGCAGGATATTTATGAAAGGAAATACTGGTTACCACTGCAGCCTCGCATTTTCTTCAGCTCAGCACTGTAATTTGATATGGCAGATTAGTAAAACAGTCTGGAACAGGAAGTGGATTATCACAATTTTTCTCTGTTCATAATAACATTAATATTGCAACACCTTACTTTAGGGTTTGAAACAGTAATACTTTAAATACTTTGAAACAGTATTATTTCAAACAGTGCTACACAAACATGAAAAAAGCATGTACCTGTTGCCTTTAAATTGGCTAGCAGGTCTCTCTCTCTCTCTCCTGTAAATTTTGGTTGCTTTTTGCTAAGCAGGTGCCATTCCCTACTGAAAGCCCCCTCCCAAGAGAAATCACATTTAATCTGTCCCTTTCCATAACACTCTCCATTCACTGCTCTGTCCCCTTTCTACCATGCCCCCCTAGCTCACATTTATGTCCTAGACTCCTCCAGCCCACGCTTTACTCCTCTCCCTCTTCCCTGCTGCTTGGGGTCCCGCTTTTGGGAAGTGAACTGATATGACAGAGAACTTCTGGTACCAGCAGCAGAAACAGGCCTCTATTTAATTAGATGCTAAACCCCACCTGTGCTGAACAGCAGTGAAGCTGGATGTGCTGCTTCTCCTGCCCAATTCAGAACCACATGAGTTTCACTCTTTTTACTGCAGTGTTGAAGAAACTGTAAATAAGCTGCAAGCCACTCTGCCAGTCTTTCCTTCTGTGCCCTGGGATTTAATGCTGAAATAGCTATTAATAAAATTATGATTTATTTACTGATCACAAGTTTGCAAGTGTCTGAAAGGACTCACACATTTGCATTTAGAAATGTTCTGTTGCCTGCTACTTGATATAGTTTTATTTGTATTTTAATGCTAGCTATGAGATTTCAATCAGCATTTAGTTTTACAGCTGTTAATTTTATTACACATTTGAAAATTTGCAGAGATCTAGAATAAAGTAATACGTAAGTCCCACATGGCTGCATTTTAGAGACACTGATTTCTAATAAATTCACCACTTTCTACTCCCTATTGTGCAGCTCTTTTTTGTCATTTTTAATGTGTAATCTCTTCCAAGCACCATAATTTACTCAATCACCTAGGTTTAAATTCTGCCAGACACAGATTTTCCTTTTTTTTTTTTTTAAGGGAATGTTCCAGAAAATTTATTTTTAGAACTGTAGTGTATTCTGACCTCTTTTAAAAGCCTCCATTTAATATTAACCTATTGACACTTAAATGTTTAACCTATTTACCTGACTTTACGTATACTCTTCTGAACCAGACATGGTTTTAAGAGTGAAATTTCACACAGAGCGAATGCCTTGCTGTCCAGTTGCCAAGGCATTTTGATATTGCAACATTCCATAACAATGAAGGTTCACAATAATTGGCATTTGGGGTTTTGTTTTTTGGGTTTCATTTAGAAAGCACACATTTGCTCTGTGAAACAATAAGCATGCAACTTAGCTCACAGCAGGATACAAAAATACTCTTAAAAACTAAGGAGGACTTCAGCCAAAATTCCTTGCCTCCTATCAAATTAAAAAATAATGATCAGTAAGTTCAAGACTGGACCTTTTGCTTTACAAGTGACAGATTCAAGTCTATTGCAAGCAATAGATTCAAGTTTATGTAAATTTCCAAAATATTTGGGGTAGAAAGGTGCAATCTAACTGCTATTTGATATTCATCCCCACCACAGAACTCCACTGAATTCTGGCATACGCTGCTGCTGACGCAGCAAGAATGCAACAGCTTTGAAATCTTAACAGGCTTCAAAATCTACTTGCAGCTTCCCTATCTGCTGCCATCCTAGTAACTTCAAAAGGCTTTAGGGTGGCTGTGTAACAGGACTGTTGCCATCTTTACAGAGATTTCCACAGAACACATTCAGGGCATCTTCCAAGTGACTGCCTGAACACCTTTCTTGCACATGATTTCTAGAAACGTGGCAGAGAAGAACGAAAGATTTGCAACAAAGGATGCACTGCTAAATGATGAACTGACAGTTTAAGAAAAGAATTTGCAGATACTGCATCATGGGTCATTAAAAGAGATGAATTAAATCAGTGTGTGTAAACCTACGAGGAACTGAAAGACACAGAAATTTCAAACTATACGTTAACCATGTAACAGAGCTAGTGTATGCTTCCGTTCTGCTCTCTTTCTCCCACAAGTTCTTTCGAGTGCTGTACCTCTCTACTGTTATCTCAGTTTAGTCAGGAGCTTTGAAAAGCTGATAAAAAAATAAAAAACTTCCAATGGCACAATCCAAATTTAAAGCTCTGATACAGTATTTTTAAAGCAGGATTTAATAGAAGGCCCAATAAAAAGTTCTCAAACATTAGTAATTCATATACATATTTAACTACTTCCCCCTTCCACAAAATCCAAGTCAGATATATATTACTCAGTATTGCAAAACAGAAAAGGAAGCGAAGAACCCTGAGCAGTTAACCCTAAATTATGACAGTAACAAACAATTGAAATAAATCCCCTTTGTCTGCAACATAAATAAACACCAAGTATTGTTAATGTGGGCCTTGCAGAATTCATTTTTTCTTGGTCTCACCTAAGAAACAAGCTGGAACAGAAAATACAATGAACAAGCACAATAAAAACGTAGGGAACACTTGAGATGGAAAAGTACCTCATAGGCTCCCCAAGCCTTCATTTAACCTGTGATCTAGTTTAGGAATCAAATGATGTACATAGTTTTCGCAGAAGAGGAGCTTAAGTGTTATGTCACATGATCTGATTTTCCTGATGCAAGCAAGAAAATGCTCATTTGCAAGATGGACCCCCTCCCCCCCCCCGTTTTTTTGGCCAGATATACCTATCACCAAAAACAGAGGGGGGGTGCAACTAAAATAATTTGCTAGAACAGGAAAATATTTTGCTTATTTGGGGAAAGCTGACTGAGAACCAAGTTCTGTTATCCACTACGTAAAACAATCTAAATGAAAGTATATTCTGAACAAGGTTTTATTAGCAGTTTCAAAATTCACTGATGAAGATAAATACTGTTGCAAGCAATTTTCTTATCCTGTAACAGAACAATATTTTCCATATCTGAGATGGAATGCCAAACAGTTTTAGGCTATTTTCCATAGAAAATGAAATTTTTGATGCAATGAAAATGGTGGAAGGATAGAAGGGAGAAAAGAAGGATGGAATAGTAACAGCTGTAAGCATATTTATTTTAAAAAAACCCTAATGTACTGCATTTTCACTAGTATTACTAATGTAACTTGAAAGATCATGGGAGGACCAAAGTCAATATAGAGAATTGCAAAAATTCTCATACTAGTTTCCTTTAAACTTTTCCATCTTTCACCCGAAAAAAATATCCCCATATTCTCTAATGATGTAAGTTTTGTTATTAAATGATTCTTACAACTCAAGAAGGCCAAAGCAGAAGACAACTCAAGGACTCTACACGAGCAAAAGATAAGCTATTATTCTGCCTCTAATAGTAAAGAAACAGCATTAAAGAAACATCTATTTTGCTGTTGTCAAATGTCACAGGTGACAAGGAACATCACCACCAGAAAGGTTTTCAGCTAGAAGTCTTTTGGCTACGTCCTTGCCAAGAAACCTGAGAATTAAAACCCAAAACTTAAGGAAAGTAGAATTTTCCCTGTCTTTTCCTTTTATAAAACATGCATTTTTTAAACTATGCCTTGCATTTTCCTTTTGGCATTCAGACATTCATTTTCATTCTTCCTAGTTTTGCTTGAACTAAATAGGCTTGATGTTCCCTCTTTAATGCTCTCTACAATTAAAAGACCACAAAGTTCTGAATAGTTTATTTAGATTAGGGCCTTTACCTCTTTAAATTTCAGGCATACTCTCTCTCCACTGATGTCACAGCTCTAATGCAGAAGCATCTTTATGGCAGAAAAATCTCAATTTGGTTTTATTTCAGTAACAATCAAGAACAAGACACACCTTTAGAAATATATACTAACATAAACCACAAGCTTCTAGACTTTTCCAAGCACACTTAAAAAAAAAGTTCTCATTTGCTCTTTCACATTCAGCAATAGCTGCTTCTCTCATCTCTGTTATTCTAGAATTATAGTTCATAGAATCATAACCATAGAATTGTCCAGGTTGGAAGATATCTCTAAGATCCTCAAATCCAACCATCAATCTAACACTGCCAAAACTACCACTAAACTATGTCCCTAAGCACCACATCTTTCCGTCTTTTAAATACCTCCAGGGACGGTGATTCCACCACTTCCCTGGGCAGCCTGTTCCAATGTTTGATAACCCTTTCGGATTATTAAAAATGAGGGAGGTAGGCTGTGTAACAACTCCTTCCTGAATGCTTAAGAGTCTCAGCAGCAAAATAAGCAAACATTGATCCACCTAATGATACTAATTAAATTTGTGAGGTTTGTTTCTGCTTCAATTTAAGACCACCAACTTGACCCACTCAATGCTCTTTATGGCACTGTAACTTGTGGTCTGAGCCCTGCACATCTTAACACTAAGGCTGATCCCCCAGTTGCTCCATAAGGATGAAAACTCCATTCAAACACTGAAGTTAATGTGATTCTATGCAGGAGTGAATCTACATGAAACACCCATTAGACTGATGGCCTGAGTTGTTAGGAGTTCAGATCTACAGCAGAGAGAAGAGAGATAGGACAGCAGGAGAAAGAACAAAAGCTCAGTTGGGCCGTGCTCCCTTTCACACATACAGAAGTCCCACGACGTTGCAGTTTTCCACCCAGGTGAGCTTAGCAGTCCCAGTTCAGCTCACGACAGTACCTTGAATCCACACTTGGGTTCCCACCATGACACCTCAGTTATACCCCTGCCCCATACACAAAGACAGAATACTCACAAGCTTTTTCTTTAAGGTGAGCCTATGCTAAATGCATAATACACAAGCTCAGACACAGCCAGTCCATTGATCAAAGTTTCTCACAAACCACAACAGGCAACCAAAATTTATTTTCCTCTGTTCACGTTGCATTCTGTGAAGAACACAGAAAAAAGACAGTAGCTAAGATGCTTCCTAAATGAAATTTAAAAAGCCTTCCATACTGACCAAAGGTGCAGGATTGAGGAAGATTTTTCCACTCCCTTGTGTAGAAGCCATCCTGCAGGTACTCCTACTCTTCTCAGCAACACCAAACCCTGCTGCAGGCCACCTACTGGTTTGGTTTAGCCAGTGCATTCTACTTCAGACCAGCACTGGCCACCGTTTGGAGAGCAGGATACAGAAAATGGAGGAGGCAAGTTCCCTTCATTCTCTTGCAGTTTGCTAACAGATTTTTAAGGATGGTGGTAAAGTCAAACGTATTTTTCTGGTTATGTTTTCTCCTCCCTTAATCTTCATCTCTTTCCACTTCTTCAGTGGTGCGCACACAAAACCCCGCTTGCTCTTCACACTCTTATTTCCCTCTTAAACCATTTTGAATGGAGGCACAGATTCAGATTTTCAATCACACACTGCAGCGCTGAGCTTTCTGGCAAGCTTCTACCCACAGAGTGGCTCTTGCTGCCACAGGCCAGATGTTTTATTGTATGTATACTAGCTTACAGTGGTAGATTTCATAAGATATAATTTTGATGGCAATTACAAAGCAGCCAGACTCCCCTGGTCTTATAATGCTAGAACCCTTCTCCCCCTTGATTTCCTGCCTATAAAACTCTCTCTCAGCCTTTGTCTTATCTGTTCCTACTATAAATGCTTTGGGGCAGGAATTGTCCCTCACAAGATACTTGGCATTGTGTGTAAGGCAACACGGCTAGCCTCCACTCCCTTTTGCTGAGGAAAAGTGTTGAAGCAATGTGAAGGAGAGCTGTTCAAGAATACCTGTGCCACAAAAACAGTTTCAGAGCTTCATTTTCAAATCAGTTTCCAATTATGTGATTATAAGCATGACTGCAATGACAGCATTAGTACATAAAGCATAATTCAGTGGTTACAAGGAAAATGGTGGCCCACACACCTCAAAGGACAGTTTTCTGCAATTCAGAGAGGTTCCTGGAGCAATCTGACATATACTACAGTCACACAACTGCACAAATTTGAAAGAGAGAGTTTATCCCTCTTGACTGCAAATTCAGGACTGAGTTTGTAAATTGATCCAATCTACAAACAAGAAGCCTCCTCTGCAAACAGCCTCCTCTGCACATCATCTTTGCAACACCTTGTTTCTACAAACTAAGAATCACATAATAAATAGCAACTAAAAGTAAACAGTCTTGTGACAGTACCTCCTTTATGCATTCTAACAGTCTAAAAATTCTTGCAGTATACAAACATATTTTAAACAAGTAAAAAGTCTCAGTAATAAAAAAAATAGGTTATACATACCTTGCCGTAAGGAGTATCAACATATTTTTCTGTTCTTCCTTCTAAGATATCTGGATCATCGAGGCCAGTTCCACCAATAATTCCAATCTTAGACAGAGAAGTACGTATTAGTCTTCTTGAGATCACACTCCATTTAACAGCATGTCTGAAAAACTAACTAGGCAGCTACAAAATGTATTTTCTGACCGAGATGGGGCTAAACTACAGATCAAGAAAACATAGTATGTCCAGCACAGTTTCCCAGAAAGGAAATTTCAAATGACTGATTTTAAACAACTGTATTTAACCTGCCAATTTCTACACTATATTCTCCTCTTCAAAGATACCGCATTAAAAAACCTAAGGAAAATGCACAAAGATGTGCCAATTCATCATTTATTCGCAATACACGAATGAGGGGTGTTACTTCGGAATGCCTCTAATGAGTAAGAAATACCTATATAAAGCACATTGTAACAAAGACTTCTTGTTCACATGGGGAAAAACAGTCCTATACATAACTACCATACTGAATACCAGGCATTACTATATAGTATCATACCTACAAAATAATGATTTTTTTTTTCAAAAAATTACAAGGTTTTTGTGCTGACTTGCCAAGATCTAAGCACTTTACAATTTCTGTAAGTAGTCTCTGTACAGCTTCTGAAAAGGATGACAGGTCAACAGCGTCTTCACAAATGAAATAAAAAGAATCTGCTGACAATTTCACCTGCTGTGAGCACTGATGGGTTTCTTCACATATTTACAATTAGGTCATCTGGTACCTAAGAAGGTGTAAGTGCTCATTCAAACTTTGCCTGTAGCTGGGTCACTAATTGTCTCCTGTGTAAACGCACTGGTGTCATTTTTTATTCAACTCACAGCCTTTCCCCAAGTAGAAACTTAACAGACTCTTGCTTTTTTAATGAAGTCTTTTCAAATACTTTTCCCCAAATTTTTTTATGAAATTGACTAACAGTTTCAAAGCATAATGGAAAGGGAAAAGGGAGGGCAAAGGGCCACTTAAATAAAACATATTTTATTTCCTTAAGAAATCAGGCTAAAAGTCCTATGTTGAGTTTGATATAACTTGTAGTGAAGAAGCATGAAGTGACTCACAACTACCACCTATCTGTCACACTTTCACTGATTTTTTGTTCTCATTGCTGTCCTAATTCTTTTTTAAAAAGGGGAAAGAAAAAAAAGGTAATTTGAAACATGTAATCTCACTGAGACTAAACTCACCTGTGATTTCATACTCTAGCTAAAGAAAAATGCATCTGAACGTTCTTGTTTCTAGTTCATCACTGGAAAGTATTTTGGCCTTGTCTTTTTAGTGACAATTCCATTTTCAATCAAGTCAAGTTTTCTCTTGATTTCAGAACACTTCGAGCTCTTTGGACGGAATGGGTACTGTCAGGCCCCCCACAACCTCAAGCTTAGTAATGGTATCTAAAAATAATGTCACCATTTATCACACACAGGGCAAATGCTACTGCTTCCCCCCACCCCACTCCAATGAGACCAACTGGTGCAAAGTTTGTCTCACTTTTAAGTTGAATAATTCATATAATGGCTGAGTTGCTTACCATGGAAGAAAAAATTGGAACCATTCTGGCACAACTTATTACTGCATGGTTCCACATTTTTTTATTATTTTTAAAGACAGAAAATTTCTCAAGTAAAACCTCCAGACTTCAACATCAAACAGCCCCCTTCCACAACACCCACCCAACTGTCTCTCACTCTAGCTTTTTCTTAACTTTCACATTCATAAAGACCTCATTTGTTCAACCACTATATTAGTTGGCTCATCAAGCATTTTGTTTCAACAAGCAGAGTCTTCCTTATACATCAAATACCTCTCTGAGAAAGCTTTTCACACCAGATGGTGTAAACGCTGACACGCTGAATTAGTTTTAACAGACTGCTTATTTCTTTTTGCTACCCCCCTGTGGGGCACGAGGAGCAGCACAAGGAAAATACCAGTAAAAATCCACAAACTCCAACCCTGAATATACTCAAGCATTAGGGAAGACCTAGATCAGTGCTTGCAGTAGTACTGATGCACCTGTTCCCATGTTGCTTATTTTTCACATTCAGATTGTTAGATTGTTCATGAAAATCTTGAAAACTATAAAAATTTTAGGATAATTTTTTGCCCTTAAGAATCATGTAAGAAGTGTGCAACAGGCGCAATCATAAAAGTCAAAATCAACAAAAGACCACCTTTAACATTGTTCATGCGTGCATTCAGTGAACATGGAAGATTACTACATTAACAGAAGCCAAGATCAAAATGGTGCCCCCTCTTTTTTTTTTAATCTAGAAAAAAAATGGTTCCTTCAGTAACTTAGCTAGTTTTAGTTTGGTATAATGCTTGTTTTATTTGTGCCCTATGACTTAAGATCGAGAATATTCAAAAGCGAATGCTTATCTGCCTGAATTTTTATGTCTGACGAAGTGAAAAGACCACTGTTGGGACTGAGGAAAATGGTGCAATGCTGGAGGTAACAGCTACACCTACATGACATAGATGTTATTTTGGAACTGCAATGCTTTAAGGTCCTCCTTATGAACACACAGATCCAGCACCGTAACAGACCGTTCCTGTACCAGAAAGCAGGGCACCTGACCTGTGGCAGCACAGAACTTGGTCTGTTCAGGGCAGCACAGACCTGGTGACGTTTCTTTCAGATTTGCTTTTGGGCTCCCGACTTCTCCTGCTGCAATGGCATCAATACATCCCGGTGCTGCACAGCTCAGTTCCAGAAAAGGCTTTTACACCAAGGGCCATGCTGTCAAAAATGGCAGCAGTGCAATGAGCTGGCAAAACCACCAGGTGGAGAACCCACAGCACAGAAGAAGAGCTAGACTACCCTGAATTTGCTTTTGTCTTCTTCCTCACACACCTCAGCAACAGTTTGGTCAACCTTCAAGCCACCTTAGGCAACACTAGCTAGAGAAAAGCTGGGCTCACTATAATTCACGGGAGATATACTACAGTGGAAGCAAAATTCGGCCAGCAGAGATTTATTGAAGCAGCTGCTTCTCCAACCATGTAATGCCAACTTGGAGCTGGCAGCTCCAATCCTAAAAATAATTTGACCTCCCTGCAAGAGAATTATTCTTCCTCCAGCTTACATAATTGCCAGGAATATCAGCCATGCCTGTGGGCTGGAGACCCAAAAATCTGATTCTATGTTAAGTTCTGCTTTACAGACCTTCTAGTGAATTATCAAAAGGAACGCAGCTGCTCTAGGCTCAGTGGCGAGATTTCCTGCCAAGGGAGCTGAGGTCTATTTCCACAGACATTGTGGCAAGCAGCCCAGGCACTGAAGGCAAGGGATGGCAGAGAGGAGCTGACTCAGGCAGAAAAGTCTCACCTTTCCTCAAAAGGCAGAGAAAGTCACATCTAGGAGTGACCCCGAGAATGGAGAGATGCACGACTGTATGCTCCATTCCAAATTTTGCATCCTACAAAGAGACACGAAGGACACAACCTGTAAAAATTAATGGAGTCTGTAGCTAAGGTTATCTGGAATTAAATCTAAAGTAAAATGGCATTGCAGTGGAATGAAACATTATGCATTTTACTACGGTATAGTCTGCCTCAAACACTGGCATGAAGAACAACAAAAGTGAAACTTAACAAGAAGTTATCACACCAGTTCACTACAAAATCAAAAGCATTTCTCTGTGGGAGTCCAAATAATGACCACACTGTAGTGTATGCCTTTCTTCACCTGCTGTTTGGCACAAGACGTACAAGTATCAGTGCGGTAACAGCTTACACTTGCCCATCTGAGGGTCTTAAACGCTAGTGTATATTAAGCATTGTCACAATCAGCTATGAATCTTTGTGCAAACTAAAAACCAACAAATACATCTGTACTCCTCACTTCTATTTTGGAGATAATGAGAAAAGGATGGCATTAAAAAGACTTTCACTTAAAAGGAGACAAACAGCAAGCTGCATACAATTTACGGTTAAGAAAATAAGCCTCCAATCTCTGTAAAATAAAGACGGCTTAGAACTGATTTCTACACACCAAAATGATGGGGAGAGTTGCTTCACCTCAGAAAACTTAATTCGTATTTTGGTCAGAACACAAACGCAGAGTTTCAGCCTAACTGGCCTGCTCACCCGTGACGCAGGCCGGCACCTTCTGGAGCCATTTTGTTAAGCACATGGGACGGACAAGGCTCAGGCGAAACTTTTCTCCCGGCTGCCTCCTGCCCCGGGGCAGCCGCGGGGTCTGCGCGCCACGCCACGGACACCAACCCGCCCCGGCTCCTCTCACGGACAGATCCCACACGCCGCGGACGGGTCGGAAACCTTGACAAAGAGAGGCACACGGCCTTCATTTTTAGGAAAAAAAACCCAAATGACTAAAAAATTCGCCTCTTCCGGGCGGGCCGCGGAACAGCTAGGGGAGAGGCCCGGAGCGGGCGAGGCGGCGGCCTGTGGGGGGGGCACTCGGCCCGGCACCGCCCGTCATGGCGGCCTCTCTCCCGCCTGGCACCGCTGAGGGCCGCCGGGGCGGCTCCCGGCGGGCGGAGCGGAGGGGAGGTGGGAGGCCACCGCCGCTTCCTTCCCAACCCATGGCGGCGGCGCGGACCCGCGCTTACCTTCACGGCCGCGGCGGCAGCGGCCATGTTGGCGGGGAGGGAGAGGGGGAGGCGGCGGTGCCGCCTGTGGCCCGGCCCCGCCCCCGCTTCCCGGCGGGGNGCTCCTCGCTAGGTGGCAGTGCCCGCCCGCGCTGAGGGGAGGCGGCTCACCGACACCTCCGGCCTGAGGAGACCAGCGGAGGCCAGGCGGGTCTGTGCCCGTCGCCGGGGTGGGAGAGGCCGGGGGCGGCCGAGGCCTCCGCTCTCCCCGGGCTTGAGGGTCCGGTCTCCGGGCGTGAGGCCCGTACCGGCTGTTCTGCCTCCTGCTACTCGCACAGTTGGGAACGATTACGAACATGCAACAGAACAGTTAACGTGATTTTATATTACAGCGGGCGACATAACTGCTTGTTTTCCTCCTTGTTTTCCCCCCAGGATATCTCCTCTCCGGAAGTGGATGTTGCCTTCCCGTTATTTCTGAGCGTGTCTGTTCTTAGACTTCACCGGTGGCCTCATCAGAACGTCTCCAGCCTGCTTTTGAAACATCGCTGTCGTCTGTTCCGTAAGCCCTGAAATGTTATTACATCCTTGGAATGTACCCTCAGTGAAGGGTCTTAATAATTCTTTAAAAGCTTTCGACTTGGAAGTTCTTTTATTAAGTTACTGAGAACACTGGTGTGTTTAAAGATCTCTTAAAATCACAGCCAGGGTATCCATCCTGCTTGCTTTTTAATATTTCTGATCTGTGTGTTCGTGTGCGACTCTCTGGGAGCCTTCACTGACAGCATGTAAATGGAATGATGCTGCAGCTGGTGGTATGTAAATACTTTACTAAATTATGCTGCAGTTCCAGAAAACAGTATTCTACAAATATCGTGGTATAATAGAAGTAATTTATCTACTTCAGTGTTGTAAGCATGTGCTGAAAATGCTAAGCATTGGCTCGGTCTCTCTGAAAACTGATTTTCAGATAGTCTGTTTTCAGTAGGACCAGCTACCATATTTTTGGAGGCACTGTGGATTATTTGACACACCCCCATACCCCCACCCCAAATTCCTCAATTTGTCATCAGAGCGTGGAACTCAACAGCACCACAAAATCCCTGGAGAATCCCATAAAACAGTGACATCAAGCAAAAAATGATGATTAGTCCTGGATTGCCAGAAATGGCAAAATGAGACCAAAATTCCAGCTCTAACCTATGTGAAAATTCCTAATTTACAGTATTTTTAGTATACATAGTATACTGTATATATAGAGTAACTAAGTGGAAGACGTTTGTTTTCAATTAAAAAGCAATTCATTTAGAAGTTTAATATGATTTAAATTAAGGGTGGTCTTTTCAATACCTAAAAATGATTCTGCGAACAAGCTGGAGCATGTTTTGGGAAAAAAAAAAAAGAAGTTTTATTTTCTTTCTGAAGTACACTTACATAGAGAGTACATACGTTTAGCTCTGCAAGCTAAATATAGCTTTAAGTGATATGAAAAGGTAAACACTATGTCATTATATATTAATAATTACAATTTTCCTATTTGGGGTATTTTTCTTGTTGCCAGAAGTCCATACATTTAAGCAGAATATTTGTTTTACGGTAAGATGATCTTACATTTTGAGAAACATCACTATTTTTGATATATTTATGTATTTTATTACTGTATTTAGATATAAATATAAAATGTAGAGCTTTCAAAAATAGACAGTATCTTGTCAATTGGAAGTACTTATTTTTAAAAGTATTTGTCGTAGATTTTCTTCAAAGCAACTTTATCTATTGGAGAGACCTCAGCCATCCAGATGTGCCATTCTCACGTGCTGCTTAGTGCTACCTGTCTGTTAGAAAATGTCACGTATCTGCTAGTAAATGTAGGCTCAGATTCATCACTGAACGTAGAAGGATATTCCTGGTAACTTAAGGCAGTAGCAGCTAGTGCTGAACTTGCGTTTCAGCTGGAATTTGCGTTCTATGCAGCTTTAAGCTCTTGTCTTCAGCGTATGTTAGAGATCTTCATACACAGCTGGAACGTTTGTCACAGAGGCTGAAGTCTCTTACTGCAGTTCAAAATGTGAGACTATACTGATGAGAAATGGACTTTGGAAAATCGTAGTTTAATATTAAGGGAGAAAGAAGGGCATGGGTGAAATTACACCTTAACTTCTTCAGTGTCGTGCAGTATAGCCGTAATACCGTATTAAGGCTGAAATTTATCCTATTTTTCTCATTTTAGGTTGGCCTTTCTATTGAAGGTATACCTTTTATGGTTCTATGATTCTCCTTTCAGTGCACGGAATCTTTTAGAAAATAATTTTTGGCAATTCCTTCTCTTTAATTCTACTACAGTTTTCTTCTGTTGAACTGCTTATAAAAAACTGTGTCAGTTGTGTTGCAGTATTCGTCTTTTACCACAACTATTTGCAATCCGTTTGCTGTTCTATGTTTTGCTTCTTTCTGAATATGAGAGCTCACTTTGTTTCAATAGTGGGGAAATACTCACTGCTTGTACTCTCAGGGACCATAAGTTTCTTACTCCCGTTCAAAACTTGTGCTAGCTGTTACTGCGCAGGCCGTTCCTATGGGAGTTTGATACTGTAGCTGTCCAGAGAGGTAAGACCTTTTCAACTTCATGCTTATGGACTCTCTGCACTGCATGTACTTTGTAGGAGTATTACTGTATGTAAAGCTCTCTATATATCCAGGGTAAATCTGAACACAGAAGAGCCTGCTCATGGTGAATTTTAATGGCATAGATACTTCAAGAAGCATGGAGCTGGAAGCTCGAAAGAAGCTTCGTTAGATGGGGTTTCCAAAGATGACTAGTCTGAGCCACTGTTTTGGCAGTTTTCAGAGAGTGGGTGGACAGCTTATATCAGAATCAGAAAAAGGAGCTGAAAAACTGTGTCCTTGCAGACAAACTAAGTACCTTTTCCAATTTAATACCATGCTAATTTCAACTTAGCAGTTAACTAGTAAGGAAAACCTGTATCAATACGAAATTTTGCATTTCTTCAAGTGAGCTCACTGTGTATCAACAGCTAGTGAACTCCCATTACTTACATGCATTTGATTCTTCAAAATGATTTAACTGTTCAATAGCAGGTTAGAAATAGTGCTCTGTGAAAGAAACATTTTAAAATGCTTTCATTTCTGTAGACAATATGCTTTTGGTAACTCAGTTTTGAACAGGTTATAATTAAAATTCTGTTACAGGTCTGAGAGATAGAATGCGGTTCTGTGACTGTTCATCAGTAAACTGTAATCTAGAAATTCTTAACGCAGCATTTACCATTGTGAGTAGTTGGCTTCCTACAGCAGCCATTTGAAATTGGAAACAAGCACCACCCCACCAAAACCACCACCATAATATTTAGGAAAACATGGTGAACGTGGATGAACATACGCTATTAAAAAGATACCAGTTACAGAATTACTAGAGAGTTTGCAATTTCAGTTCACAATTCCATTTATGACATTACAGAAAACGTTGAAATAAAACGATAGCTCTGTATTTTCGCAGAGGGTGCACTTTGTACTTCATATTCTAAATGATGGAATATAAATCGATTTATCTGAATAAAAATGAATCATTCAGTGGACTTTCACTTAACTTTTTTGAAAAATAAACGCGCAATGACTTGGAGTCTCTGCTTTGTATTCTCGGTATTTCAGGTGGCTGTGTCTCATGGGCCATGTTTCCTTGGCTTAAGCTAAAATTATGCGTAAGAACTGAGTCGCATTTACACCTTACACCACTCAAAAAATACAAAGGAACAAAAGATGAATATAAGTAATTTATACATCAGATTAAGGCCCTTCAAACTTAAATGTGAAGTGTCATTTTTTGTGACTCAAGAGAATCGTGGTGAAAGTCCACATGTAGTGAAGACTTGAAGACCCTGTCCTTGGAAGTGCTGATGGCAAGGTCTGACAGTTTAAGGTTCCCACAGCTATCTGACAGAGTTGAGAAATCTTGGCCAAATGAACTGAAGCATTCTTGTTTGTGTAAGAAGCGCTTTAATTACACAAATGGTATGTTATTTAGTTAAATATAGAAAACAGCCTATGCATAAGAAGATAATTCTTCACAATGAAAACCAAGGTTGGGAGAAGAGGGTCTAATGTTTTGGGCAGATAATTAGCACACAGTGACCCTTGAGTTTAAATCCCTCTTCTGACATCAAATACTTTTGTGCATTTAAGTAATTTAAACTCTGTCCCTCCTGTAAAGTCGTAATCGTAATGATAATCAACCTTAACTACATTAAAGGGATGTTCGTATTAACTAGAGTGCATTTCTGAAAATTGCTTTGAAGATGAAAAGCACTGTATCAAGGCAAAAGTTCTTACTATTTTTTTTTGTTGCAAAAAAAGTTGCTGTAAAGAAATAACAGTGCTGTGTAGACATATCTGAGCTTTGAGTTGCTTTTGCTAATGTTACTTCAAAGAAACAACATTCACATAGAAGCAAGGGGAGAATAAAGGCTCAGTCAAGTCGCGTTTACCTTCTGCATTAATTCATGCAGATCTCAGTGTCAAGAGTTCCTGTTACGCTGTACTGCTTGTAGACTTTGTCGTCTCTGTCCTAAAAATTTACAAAACTTGTTTCAATCATGATGGTTTATTATACACCTATTAAAAGAAGAGTATCGTCTGTGTCCTATATCAGCCAAGGCTTGACCCAAAGAGGAAGTCCATATTAACCGTATGCCCTTACTATGAAGCTAGGTTTCTCTTGCACGTTCCATGTAATTTTTATGTTTTCTCCTGTATACTGGAAACAATTTGTTGGACCCTGTCCCCGGAGTAATTTAAGATTTCTACTGGCTTCAAAGAAAAATGAATGTCTGTGTTTGATGTTAGGACAAATAAATTTTAAGCATAAATAAAGTTCAAGACTATCGTGTGGGAGCATCCAAGCTTCACGTTCAGGAATATTTGAAGACCTAAGTTTCCACCTATTTCTTAGGATCCACTACCTAGAGCTTATTGTTTCTACAGCTCTCTTGTGGAGCAGAAAGCCCTGTAAACCCCCAAACGCATGTCAGCCAAAGGCTAACCAAGGAAGTTCAAGCAACCTTTTATCAGTAGCTGAAGTGAGGTGGCTGTCTTCACGTTGACGCTGCTTGTGGGACTGTAACACGTTACATTGGTCCATCCCTTTGCAAAATGAACAGTTGGTTTGTCCCTCATTTGCAACAAGTGGAAGTATCTTCAAGGGACCATTTTAGCAACACAGAAGCACCAGAAAATCCCTTCCTTAGCATGATTTTTTTCTCAAGGAGGAACCACCAAGAAGCTGACATCATCAAAACTGTGATGTGCTCCTTGAGCGCTAAATAACCTTAATGAGGTGAAGATTGAACAGTCCACAGACAGAGCAACTCTGTCAATTGCAGGTGAAAGGAGGAGAATTTTCAGCTTACAGGTGATTTACTGATGTAGGATTTTGGAAAGCTTCCATGCAAAGAAATGCACACTGTATGAGATCAGGTATATAAAATCTACTACAAGATAAGACAGTTGGGTCCAGAACCTTGACATTTGACCTTACTGACACAAGTTACTTCAGAATATAAAATCCTTACTGCAATTATGGAGTCATACTTTTCTTCCCAATTGTGGTGTATGGCCTCAAAGTCCCCATTATCTTCAGTGATGCCCCAGTCAAACGGGAACCCCAGATCATGTAGGAAATGATTACAGAAGATAAGTGTTTCAGTTAATAGCTGCACTGGTCTGTTAGAGGTGTGTGCTTCTTCCTAATGCTGCCCCCATACCAGTTAATTAGGTTTTGTACATGAAGTACGTGAGTGCATCCAAATCACCTGTGCATAAAAGTGCCTATAAAATTAATGTAGGTAGCTACAGTATGAGCTGCCTCCACATGTGGCTCTGCTGGAACTTGCTCATCTGGATGCTTCTACTTCCAGCATTTTTTTTAACATATGCATCAGCTTAGCTCCGCATCCATCACACAAATGTTAAAAGGGGAAGAATGAAAAAGGCTGGCATAAATTGTCCATTGGTTTATGTTGAGGTGCAGTTATTCGAACACCAGCTGGGCTTTGTTTACCCACTTAACTCCACTTTGACTGCGTCTTGACTTCAGGTGCCTTTCTTGTCTCTGCAAGGGCATCCCTTCTGCATGACGCTGATGACTGCGAGTTAGGTGCTGGCAATTGCAAGCTGCAGCCCAGGGGACTGGGCCGGGAGGCACGGTGACTCAGAGGCGTTTGACGCAGGCTGCCTCCCCGCTTCCTCCCAGCCTCAGGCGTGCAGGTACTCACTGCTGGCCTAGAGCATCCTTCAGTTATTACATGCCCATCCCACACAGTGCTGCGGTGGACGGTGAGTAGTGGGAGTGGGGCCAGATCTCCACCTCATTCATGCCTCTGCCTGCTCCCATTAAGTGGGCTCACAGTCCCCTTTCTCTGCGGTTAGACCCCTGGTCCTGCAGGTCCTCTCTGGAGTTGAATAGGTACATGGGCATTTAATGTTGGTTCTGAGGTTTGCTGGCGTTTCTAGGCAACATCTGGCTGCGCTATGCCAAATAAAACCCACATCACTCTTCCGTGTGAGTCCATTGCAGAAACAGTGCATGTCCTTCAGCAATGTGATTTAACTCCAGCAGTGGAATAGCTCCTTTTCCTTGTATGAGCAGCTTCTTTGCTAATGCAGCCTATGTGGCAACGCTGGTTAAGCCTTCATGTATATTCCATTTTCTAGCTTATCATCCAGCTTTAAATAGCAATTAAAAATTAGATCCATGCATGTTACCTGCAAAAGAGGAACTTTATATGTCTTCTTTATATTGCCATCTTCCAAAATAATGAGAGGCTTGAGCCAAGAAAGTGACAACTTAAAAAAAATTTTAATTCAGTAACTATTGTAAAATATTTGGAGTGAGGCTAAAGAGGGTGACTAACACAATGTAGTAATAGGAGTAAAATAAAACCCTAAATAAAAGGACATACTACTTTCCAGATTAGTGAAGGGACAATGCTTTCAACATAGAGTTCATGTCTGCTGGTATCCATTATGTGTATGGCATTCATCTTACTGTAGTTGAGAAACGTGATTTTTTAAAAGTGTTTTTCCTAACAACACCCAAATGATGTGGGAAAACTACTTACAGATGATAGGCTAAAGGCTTGATAAAGAAAGAGGTCAGGGTGTTGAAATACTGAAGACCTCAGCTGGTGCTTAGGTCTCTATGTAGGTGATCAGTTAGCAGGGAGAGCTGCACACCTCGTAATGAGAGCAAGGTATCCCAAATGCCAAGAGAGACATCACCCAGAGCTCATGGAGTAACTTCTGTGTTGTCCCTGCTACAGGGTGAGTCTTTTGGCAAACTTGAGCAGGAGGGCAGTACAATCATAGTCAGTAATTCTACCATGATCACATCTGCGTAGAGAAGGGAAAGAATTCCCCAAAAAGCCTTTTCCGGGAGAATTCTCTGGGTCTTAAGTGAACACAGAGGTGCATCCTGAAGCATCACTGCTCAGGCATCTGAGTCTACCCAGACTCAGGCACAAGGAAAACAACTCCTTGATTGTGGCAGGGAATCTCCGTCAGGTGCTCATGTGACAGAAGGAATTTTCAGAAGTTGAAATTTTCTCTATGAAGAAAAGTCTATCTAAATTCCACTATTTGCCTTCAAGCATGATTTAAGAGATAGCTATAAGGCAAAAACCTCAGGTCCTGGGATCAACATCCTTTGCTGCTGTTTTTTAGCTGCTGTAATAACTAGAACATGACTAACAAGAATATTGTTGTGCAGGGTGTCTCTCTTCTGAAACTATGCCTTGCTGTAGCTACCAGTGTATCTTTGCAAGGAACAATCTTCAGTGTGTACAAGCAAAAGTACTATTGTGAGGGCAATGCTTTGCAACTGCACAGCATGTATTGAGACAGTCTCTGCCCCAAAGAGCTTTCTGTTTACACAGATCCAAACAGGCAGAGAGGACATGAGACAGAAACAGAAGCACCTGAAGCTACTTGAGCAGTGAAAATACAGAAACAGAACCCAGGTCTCTTGACTCTCAGTCCCATACTTCTTCCACTGAGGCAGACTAAGTTACAGCCAGCGAGCTTCTTCAAGCAATGACGAGTTGCAGTGGTCCAAACCCTAGTTATGAACTCATTTACATTAAGAATTCATCCTGATGCTCCTGTGCACTCATTGTCCCTCCGCTCTCCTAACAGCTCAACCTGCACCCTTCCCTGCTGAAGAAAAGGGCTTTGCCAAAGCTCCCTCAGCTTTCCTCGGGATAGTGCCTAAAACCAGACTTTTTTAAAACAAATTTTAATGGCTTCAGAGAATTCTCAAACAACTGGAAAAGCAGAAGAATAGCGGCAGAAGACCATGATTGTCTTGTCTCTAGCATTGATGAGCCTCAATTAAATGAAATGGGAATAGTTTTAGGAGCCTAAAAAACCACAGGGGTATGACGAACTGTTTAACAGGTTTGTGAGCACTGTGGAATCACCACTGTGCTGCTAAAACATCTTTTTTTCCTGTTTTCTGGTTTAGTAGATTTATTTAACAAGATCATCCTCTTTTTCTAAGCGATTAATATAAATCTTTGGATGAAGAAAGGGGAGGGTTATGCTGCGGTAACTGATTTGTCTTGTTACTATAATGCATTATCAAAATCATTTGAGTTTAACAAGCTTTAGCAAATTGTCAAAAGCTGTTAGCAGTGTAAAACCCTGCAGCCATAAAGAAGCTTCGTGTGTTGATAGTCCTGCCATGAAGAAAAAGCAGAGGGCTAGAGGAAACAATGCATTGCGTAGACATACTGTGGGGATGTTCGCAGCGGGCCTGTGATTGGGATTTGTGTGAAATTAGGAGCTGTGCAGTCTGAGAGACCACATGGGTGAAGAGCATTTCTTGGCAGTCCTCAAACAGGATATAACACATTTTATGGATATAGGTAGGAGCTAAAAGACAAAAATATTGCTGGAGGATGCATTATGGAGCTGGGGTACTTCAGCTGCTAAGTGAAGTGTCATCTAAAGAAGTAATTCTCAATGCCCTATTTAGAAAGTACTTAATGCCTTCGGCAGGGCTCTAAGGAAACCGTTTTCAAAAGTATGTAGGAAAACTACTTCACTACAACAGATTGCATGATCCCATGACTCATTTGAATTGCAGAAAGGAAGGTTGACTGGGAGAATAAAGAAAGACTGGCAGAATAACAAAATAAATACAAATTGATGTGTGAGCAGGCAGGACACAGTGCTGTCCTGTGGGGGTGTACATACTGATGGTCTGAATGTGCTGCTTACGATTGTGAAAAAGGTGCTAGCTTAAAAAAATGGCAGGAGAGAAGCGGGGGATTTCAAAAGCTCTTGGCAAAGAGCTACTGACTCAGTGCGAACAGAATAACTTCAAGACCATCTGAAAGCCAGCAGTAAATGCTCCTTTATCTTTGGTATTATCAACAGCTGTGTCATAGACTTTTGAGTGAAGTTAGCCTCTAATAGCCTTTTATATAAGACACAGAAAATTATGGCTATGGAAGGAAAAAAAACAAGCACCAAACTAGAATACACAGTTAATATGTCTAGCTACTTTGGCCTGATTATCTAACCTATTTTTAAGCTGATATTCTTGTTAGGGGAAATTTCTATTTAGTTATCTCTCTAAGTCAGTAAGGAACTGAAAAGAAAGCAAGCACAGTATTCTTGCCATGAGTTGATGATCTGCATTGTATGTGCTCTGCTGTCCTGGACCACAACAGAAGATGACAAGGCCTATGGAAACAGAGCATGCACTGGTTCCCTGTGAAAGGATCTTTACACCATGCATAGAGGGAGAAAAGGAAGAAACTTGTGATCCTTATAGACGAATATTGCCATTTAATATCTTTCAGGCTTGACATTCCTCTACAAAGAAGAGCAAGGAGAGAGATAAGGACAGAAAAAAATGAAGTCATGCTTAAACTTCACATAGTTATTTTAGATGATTTTCCTGGGGACAATTGGACATATTCAACCATTCTGCCTCTGTGTGTATCTGCATCCTCTTTTCTTGTCCCCTCCCATTAACTTTTGACATTACTGTCCAATGTCAATCCAATCCAAGAGGGAGGGAAGCTTCAAAGATACTGGTTCTTTTAAGACATGTGAAAAGATGTGGTTGGGCAGAAAAGGGAGAGCCAGTTAATAATCTCCTATTTCCAACTCTTCTTCCAAAGGAAAAGGCTAAAACGCTGTTCTTTTATTGTCAAACAGAAAATCCTTCTGAAATGTACTGGAAACCAAGCTTCAGTGTTTCTGCTACTCAGATGAGTACTTTTATTTTTTAGTTAGTTAAATTCTGTCCAAAGAAGCAAGTGGGTACCAAGACATATTTTTAAAATTCACCTTTAAGTGTGCAACTGAGTTAAAACGCATTAAGCTGAAGTCAGCAACAGTACGTGCATGCTCATCATTAAGAATAGGGATAACTAGGGATAACTGCTTTGAGAGAATGGACATGTTGGGTCAGGTTCAGTTTTAAAGAGATGCTTCCAGTCCGAATTCTCTTTACCCCTTCTCAACAGTGGTAATTTTTTTCATCTCTGCAGGATGTAATGACTGGACAACATAAAAGGCAATAGAAATCTAATTTTTTATTGATTTAAACCACAAGCTAAGAAGCACTTGGAGAAAAAAAAATATCCTTGGGCACAAGGAGTGCAGATTTACACATGACTTTTTTTTTAATAGCACATTTTATTCCTTTTTGTACTTTTTTCCTTCTCTTTCATTGCACAGCTTAAATCATATAGTCCTATATTCTTCTTATTCTCCTATATTCTTCTTATTCTCCTCTGTTTCTAGGCTTCTCTTTTGTCCATCTCATTCTGTCTTCCCAATTTGCCTGATGAATTCTTCCACCTTTATTTTGAGGTTTCTGTAAAAAAAGAAGGAAAAAAAAAATCTGTCCACATAAATACAGTATAAATGCCATGGTAAAGGCTTGTGGTAAAGAGGCTTCAGCCTATTTCTTTAATACATAATTTGGTCTCATGCATGTATAATGGAGACAGAGAGACAATTCTTAATAATAGACAGGGCAAAGCGCAACAATATTACATGAAGCTTTTTGAACACAGTCCATCAGCTGCTTGTAGAATGGAAAGCTGGTGTGAAGAACCCCGCTCCTTTGCCTTTGAACTGAAGATATACAACATTGAAGAAAATCTTACTACAAGAGGAATGATTAGCAAAACCATTCAGAATCTGCTTCTCCAAATCTTAATTTCTGTAAATTGGAAGTACTTCCCCTTCCCAATCTTTTGGCACTGAGCTAAACCCACCACATTTGCTAAGCATCCGTTAGTACTATTGATTTTGTGATGCAGTATTACTGAAAGTAATCAGCACTGGTTTTGAGTTCCTTTGATTTGATATCACAAGCAGCGGATGCAAATGTTATTACTTCAAATTAGAAGATGAATCATTTCTTCATTTACCTCTTGTGCAGCTTAAATTGCGCACATATGCCTTACATTAATTTTCTTCCACCCTAGTCACTGTAAAAATTATTCTTTTGTGAAATCTCTGAAATCATGAACACCTACAAGATTCAGATTAGATGTGTTAGTTTTTTTCTGAAATGTTTGGCACTTGTCAAAGATTTTGAAATAAAACTGGTAACTAGCATGGGAAACAAATTATCTTTTGCTTCCTTGTCCAGATGATTGCTTTATATGAATGAGTCAGCATGAGTATTAAATCCATATTGATTTTTAGGCATGGATGTAATTGCATTAACTTCAGCACTCAAAATTGTGTGCGGAATCAAACAGGCCCTGTTCAAGCAATATATATTCAAGTAAAATTGGAGAAAAAAAGCTATATAACCACCACCACCACCGCTCCAAACAGTATAAAATGCCTGAACTTAAAATGAACCCTGGTGTCTTTGATGAATACCATTCACAGCTACTGGAGAACCAAGCACTCAATGCCCCATTGTCAAGTAGATTAAGGATTTGGTGTCCACACTCAAGTGTGATAGTCAGCAAACAAAATGACTGGGGGGAAGCGCCATGGGTGGCCACCCATGACCGAACTTTAACTATGTCTGCCTCAGGAAATGGAGGAGTTCATACTTCTGTTCATTTAGCTGCTTTGCCATGAAATCAGCTTCTTTTTATATTGGGATGATCCCCATGGCAGCAGAAGTGGGCCAAGGATGAAGAGTTCCCTCTCACTTTACAAAAGTAATGGTATTCCTTACTGAAATACAGTACTCGAGAGAGTGGCAGAAAGACCTTTTAAACTCTTTATGTTGGTTGTTTGAGTCCTGCTGCATTGGTGGAAAAATATGGTGATACACATGTAAAAAGGTTTGGCAACTGGCAGTTCATTGTCAAATAGATGGGGACCACACTACAAAGTCACCTCTCCTTTGTCAGCTGCTACTTCTAGCAATAAGACCAATAATTTCTCATCCCAATATAAGCTCTCACAAAACAGGATCATGATATATTGCTATAGCAGTAGGCTGCTGACTCTTGTTAGGCTTGGCATGCATATTAATAAGACTTTAAAGGTCTTAGGCCCGTGGATATGCTGCCATTCACAGCGGAAAAAATGTCTAAAATAAAGCCTATTAAATGAGTCAGTTATAACTGTTCTTGTGCTTTGAAATGTTTAAATTAACTTCCTAAATACCTTGAAAACACTGTTCTGAATAGGAAGTGATAGAACTTGGTAGTACTCATGTATTACATGATGTTTTATTGCTCTGAGCATTTGCTTTGATTACCAAAGCACACGCTGGAAAACACCAACTGCTCAGGTCTAGCAGTATGTGCTTGTTTTCTCCCCTTTCAGGCTGATCACAAAAAATTACTTTTGATTGCATAATTTCACAGATTCTTTCTTTGGATTTCACTGGCAAACTCCTGATGAAATGGGTTTGGCTGATGCAGAGTGGGAAGTTTGACAAGTACTGCACATGTAGTTAGTACCTTTATACACGGTGGGGAATCGTCAGCTGGCAACATGCTTTACAGCTGAAAAAAATGTCTTTAAGGAACTAGTACAATGCTGGTGGTATGGTATGGCCTCATTTGCTGCCCTACCCTGACTTTTCCCCAAAGTAGTCCGACCCATACCTTTTAGATTTTTTTACAAAATATACTTAAATTCTTTTAACAGTCCTAAAGAACTGGTATTGTATTGCATTGTATTGTATCGTATTGTATAACAGGAACCTGCAGAAAAAAGCAGCAGTATATTATGCGGAATCACCTGTTGAAATCCTGCTTACATTCAGGAAGAACATAATTGTTTTACAGGCATAAAAAGCATGTCACGCTACTTTTAGATATGAATTATTACCCGTAGATAAACTACCCACCACGCGAAAGAGCTATTATTTAACAGTTCACATAAGTTAATGAATAATCTTATGTATCTGGAAAACATTACTTAAAACATTCACCTAATAATTAACAATTGGTACTCTGATCACTTTTGTGTTCTAATCTGGAATGGCTTTTCCAGGCAGCAAATATTTCAGATCTGTGAAGGAAAAATAAGAACATCATCACAATTGAACTGTAAAACAATACAATCAAAATGTGCAATTAATATAAGTTACCTCTCTATTAATGCATGAAGTTCAAGAAAATGTGAAGGAATTGTAGGTCTTCATACATGACACAGCTAAATGGCTGTTACTACTGAGATTTTCTAGCAGGACTTACAGGATCGAAGTGTGGAAATTATTGATGGAGACCTATTTACAAATTGGTAAAAGGAGGACAGTATATTGTTGATTTTATCCAACTTACTGACAGCTCGGAAGTCAGGTTAATTGAGTCTGGTAAATGACCGGATAAAGCATTAGCAGAAAACCTTTTAAAAACCCCCAGTCAATTCAGATTTAAGAGACAGTGCATTAAAATGCTCATCTCTTCTCTAAGGCACAAAAAAAAGAGGTTGTTATCCAGGAGAAGTGCAGTTATGAGGATGCATGCTAGAATCATAGAATCACAGAATCATAGAATCTTCATGGTTGGAAAGAACCTTTGACATCATCGAGTCCAACCATACACACACACACAAAAAAACCCCTACAATCTCTGCCACTGGAGCATGCCCTGATGTGCCAAATCTACACGTTTCTTAAATACCTCTAGGGATGGTGTATCAACCACCTCCCTGGGCAGGCTGTTCCGGTGTCTGACCACTCTTTCAGTAAAGTAATTCTTCTTAATATCTAATCCAAACCTCCCCTGCCGCAACTTCAGACCATTTCCTCTGGTCCTGTCATTATTCACTTGGGAGAAGAGGCCAACACCTACCTCTCTGCAACCTCCTTTCAGGCAGTTGTAGAGGGCAATGTGGTCTCTCCTCAGCCTCCTCTTCTTCAAACTAAAAATGCCCAGTTCCCTCAGCCTCTTCTCATATGACGTGGTCTCCAAACCCCTCACCAGCTTGGTAGCTCTCCTCTGGACACGCTCCAGCACTTCAATGTCCCTCTTGTACAGAGGGGCCCAGAACTGAACACAGCACTCGAGGTGAGGCCTCACCAGTGCCGAGTACAGAGGCACGATCACTTCCCTGCTCCTGCTGGCCACGCTATTCCTGATACAAGGCAGGATGCTGTTGGCCGCCTTGGCCACCTGGGCACACTGCTGGCCCATGTTAAGCTGGCTGCCCACCAGGACCCCCGGCTCCTTTTCTGCTGGGTAGCTTTCTAGCCACTCTTCCCCAGGCCTGTAGCGTTGCTTGGGGTTGTTGTGACCGAAATGCAGGACCCGGCACTTGGCCTTATTAAACCTCATACAATTGGCCTTGGCCCATCGATCCAGCCTGTCCAGGTCCCTCTGTAGAGCCTTCCTACCCTCAAGCAGATCAACACTCCCACCTGGTTTGGTGTTGTCTGCAAACTTACTGAGGGTGCACTCAATCCCCTCATCCAGATCAGTGAGAGAATTTGAGCTGCCACCACCACTAATATGGCTTCGGATTTTCTATAGTTCCCAGAAGTTACACTTCATTTCCCACTGAAGTAATGTAAAAATGTGACCAATGCTCTGTGACAGTTCATTCTGGTAACGCTGGTAAAAATTTAATCACTAAATTAGCAGTAAGTGCCTGCAAATGATTAATGACCTGCTAATGTTTTCTGTGCAAATTTGACACATACACATCTATTAATTTATGTATTCAACACTACGGAATTGCCAGTGTTCCCTAGAAGAAGTTATTATTGCAGGGAGACATTTCTACAGAAGTGTAAATAAAACACAGTTATGTTATGATACTCTATAACTGAAAAGAAAAAAAAAAAGAAGCTCAAAATTCCTTATTTTGGAAAAAAGTGTCTACTTCCATAAAATGCACCTTGTTAAACCAAAAAATGTTTGAAGCATGTGCGCAGTTCAAAATCTAATCAAGAAAATATTTCAGGATAAGATTAACTTTTTGCTGTTCTGTATGTTAAGCTTTTCTTACTTTCCCTACTGATTTTATTTTTCACTTGATCATTCTTTTTAGCCATATTTTTTTTTTAAAGAGTCAACTTCAAAAAAGTTGAAAAGTTTTTGTGATAAGGTGTAGGAGAGATAATCTTACTCAAAAAACAGCTAGGCAACAGAGGGAGGCAGTCATGCAAGCTGTAGTGCCCTCTGGGAACATGTCTCAGAGGTAATGTGAGCTATGAGGCAGCTAAATTACAGCTTCTGCATGGATCAAACATGCAATTCCAGTTTCTGGAGAAATGGGGCAGAGAAAAAAACAGTTAGTTTTGTGGAAAACTTATGGTTCTTTATCTTAGAGATTCATTAGAAATACTAATGAGAAAAAAAAAAAACCAAATGTCTTTATATGCATACATCTAGGAAATGCTGTATTAGATTCAATATATGCCATAAATTATAGTAGGTACCAAATATGCAGCTAGTCTCCTAGAAATTGTATTTAGCTTCACACAGGGGTCGTTACTAACTGCAACTTGAAAAGATATTCATTTCCAGACCCTGGGAAGAACAAGAAAAATAATACGGGAATGCTGAATGGTCATGTACAACAAATTCTCAGAACAATAAGACATCATGTAATATGTGAGTACTACCATATACGTGTTCTCTTGTTAGAGAACATTAGTAAGTGCATACAAGACACCACTTAAAAGCAGGTGAAATAAGGCTTGAAGTTCCATAGGCCTTGCTGGGTTCAGGTAGGGTGAGGAGGAAGATAAACACCAGTGAACTCGATCAGGCTGTGTCCTGAGGGCTGACAGGCATGGGGGTCCTGCATTTCGAGCCCTCCTTCCCACAACCTTCAATAATAACCTTCTTCTGTCATAACAAAACCAAGCTGATGAGTCATGACTCTGTTGTAGACATTTTGCACTGCTTAGCCACAACTCAGCAAATGCCAACCGATGGCAATTTATAGCAAATGTACTGTTAGCTTGCATAAGAACAACAGAAACAAATGAGTGGCTTGGACATGTGCCCAACTCTGTACAGTGCACACATTAGGGCAGAGGTTACCTACTTAGTCATCTCCTCATGCTTCCAACCTTGGCTGGTGAATTTGCACATGCAAATATTATGGCTGATTTGAAAATCTCCCAAAGCTTTATTTTGAGTGTTTTATAAATCGGGTCACT
Source organism: Dromas ardeola (assembly GCA_013398915.1). Taxonomy (NCBI): domain Eukaryota; kingdom Metazoa; phylum Chordata; class Aves; order Charadriiformes; family Dromadidae; genus Dromas; species Dromas ardeola. Next base: position 163,198 of record VYZM01001188.1, on the reverse strand, counting down.
GGGATAACACTCTGTAACAAATCTCATTCAAAGTATATTTTCCTCAAAAGTCACAAGACAGGCTTTCTTCTTCCTTCACACCTCAAAAATAATTTTTGTCATTTGATGTGAGATGTAATGGGACAAAAACATGTTGTGATGAAGAAGCTAGTACAGACTAAGAAATTCTGTGGCTACCACTTAGGGAGGATCAGGTCTGTGTCTGATTCATTATCATGACTTACTTAGGAAAGAAGAAACTCAGCCCACTTTAAATGGTCCATGCTATATTTCATAGCACATCAGGCGATACATGCTTTGTAAATTACAAATGACACAGATAAAGAAACAAAGCAAAGGGAACAATCCTTGTATGAATTTGTAAGAGAAGAAACCCAATGGCAGTAGGGGTCTCACTCCAAAGCAGGGAGAGGGGAACACTGAGTCACAATAAGGCCTTAATGTAACTTCGCTTATATTACATAACAAACATAACAAATAGATCTACACTGTTCATGGTGAAAGACTAATATACTAATGTACCATTGGCCCAGACTAGCTATAAAGCCTTAGTATATTTGTAAGACCACAATGAAATCGCTGACATGCATTGTCATGAAGAGATTTAGCGTTCTGTTAATTTAACATTATTTTTAGAACATAGGACAGAAAGTGCAATAATGGCATGGTTAAGATGCCTAGAGCAATGAGGAAAGCAGCATTCACCTCTGAGCTGGTTTCAGGGAACAAACTCTCCTGGGGAAGAGCTGCAGGACGAAGACACAGTAATAGGAGGGATGTTATGGCTGGTCGCTCTTGAATCAGCTCAGCAAGTGACTCAGGAATGATGAATCTGTCCATAAAAATGAAACCCAAAGGGCCATAGGTCATGGTGTCCTAAGCAGCTAAATGGACAACCCGAGGATGACAAGGGTGGGATCAGCAGAAAAGGGACACATTGATGACACTGGGTCATGAGTGTCAGCTGCTGTGGTGGCCATCCGCTTTTCCAGATCACCCTGAGCATGTGTGACACCCTGAGGTCCTCTGCCATCAATGTGGGTGATGGCTCAGGAACAAAAGACAGACCTTGTAGTGCCTGGAGGATCCAGGGATTTGTGAGTAGCTATCATAACCATAGCAGTGTACTGCTAACTCTTCCATGATTGCATGCTGCTATGCTTGTTGTAGCTATCCACTGCCATCATCATAGTTATCTCATAGGTATCTTACAGTTGAATACTGCTAAACCGTAACTGTAACCACTATTGTTATGCTTGCATTATTATATTTATATATTACAGTTGTGTAAACTATCACACTGCATATGCTATTAAACATCATTTTATAGACCTAACATAGTCACAGTCCCTTTTCTTGCTGTGTAATACCTCTGTATGCTTCTTCCTCCCTGCCACCAGAGCTCCTCTTGCTACCCCTACAACATAGTTAATTTCCAGGACAAGCTGTGTAAAAATTTCTGCCTGTGCCTTCTCCACCCACCCCTAGAGGCACCTGTAAATCATATCCCCTTTACTGTGTCAGCATTCACAGTGACATTTCAACATGTCAGAGTGGGCAGATGGTTTGTAAACAAGGTCTGCCTTTCCAAAATGCCCCAGGTGTTCTAAAAAGGGAGATATAAACCCATCAAACTAGAAAAAAAAATAAACTTATGAAGTGAAAAGACTAATAGAAGAAGGTGTGCTGTGAATACCAGGGGTGGACCTAGTGTTTTGTTTCATGGCATGTTAAATTTACGGATTAATTCTAAGTAACTAGAGAAACCTGTTTTGATGGAGGAGTTGCAAATACTGACATGAACACGATGCTCAAATGCCCCTTCTCTGGACAGGTGTGTTATTTGCTCTAATCTGTGAAGAGAGCCTCTTGTTGCATAAAGATAACTTAAAAATTTGCAATAATATGGAAGATTTTATCTGTGCCAGGTAGAAATTTTAGCAGTCCCAGCGGCTTGACTAAAAGACAACCCAGCCTTTTTCTGGGATAGCTATTTGCGGACTAATACATTGGCCTTGTAGCATAGTTCACTGAGTAGCAGACCAAGACTTTTTAATACCAATGTAAAGATATGACTCCAGCAACAACATTGTCTTTGCTGAGTTTTCCACTTACCTGAGAGACATTAAAACCCAAAGACATCTGGAAAAACCATTTCCATTCCAGTAGTGACACAGTTCAGAAGGAAAAGGATGAGTAGAGGTAACCACAGACTCTTTCATAGAGTAATGCCAAATTTTGACTTGTTCCACAAGCAAATCTCTGAGACTTGGCATGAAATTTTGGCTTCATTTTCCACGTGGTAATGGAGTAGTGAGGTGCTGAAAATATAAGTAACCCCTCTTTCTCTGCCTTTCATACAGAAGATACAATTTGACGTTTCAGGATGCTGTCTTCTCCTCTTAAATGATAAAAGAAGGGAGCAAAATTTCCTGCCAGTTTTGAGTGCTTGAGAAAAGTCTATCCCATGGCAGACATGGAAAACCCTTGACTTAGAGAGTGTTCCTTTGCACTTCTCCTGGATACATAAGACATCCTATTGACAGTTAAGTAGTCTCATCAGTTTCTCAGAGAACACTCAGTTAAGCTTCATTTAGGATTTCCTGCATGCTTATGGCTTTTACTCTTCTTGTAAACAATAAAAAAATTAAGATTAAAATAATAATGCACTAAATGCTGTAATTGTAGAAATTCCCACCTGAAGAATTCTCACCCAGAGATAAAATAAGCTGAAAACAAATACAAAGGAATCTAGAAAATACAAAACATAACAGCAGTCTGTCTACAGAAGAAAAAAAAGGATGAAAAAAAAAGAAAGAGAGAGAGAAAGATTATGAGCCATATGGAGATGGATATTATGTCTGTTCCTGCCAGACAGATTAAAAAAGTGAATCAAACCACAAACATTTAGGTATAATTACTGTTTCATCTTGCAAATATGTTTGCGTGTTCAGAACTCATTTAGTCTTTACCATGAACCCCGGCACCCTTAAGAAAAGGCCCGGCTCCTCACCCGTATCCAAACTGCGTCTACAGCGAGGGAAAGGGGGTTTGGCATTACAATAAGCAGCTGCAAAACAGAGGGTGGCTTCACCTCTCTGTGTCCGTCTTTCCAAGGGATGTCCCAGTCGTCCAGCCAAGCACTGCCGTGCACAGCAACACCATGGCCATATCTGCTTCCTCCCAGCAAACCATCAACTTCAGGGGAGCTTGGCACTGCCAGAGTAGCAAAAATGGCTAGGGCATACCATCAAGAGAAGCCAAAGTATTTAAAAGCAGCAGTAAGGACCTTTTGATTTGTAAAAAAGTTATTTTCAAATTGAAATGGCTGAGGGTCTATGAATTCATGATACTGAGTTTATCTCTTGAATATTGAAAGTATTAGACAGTCTCCTCTGACTTTACAGAGCATGCATCACATAAAACCCTATACATGACTGCACATTTACCAAGGGTCTTGTTCCATGTATGTCTAAATTTCTGTGATCTTTATTTATGCAGCAGTTCACCACCATTGCATATCATAAATTAAAAGCATCAGTAATAGCATTTTTCAGCTGGATTAGATTTAGTAACTGGAAAATTGACTTAAATTCTATATCCTGCTTATCCTGGAAATATATGTATTTCCAGTTCAGAGGAAGTGTCAGAGCTACTTTGGAGTGAATGATACTAACAGCATGGTGGCTACGGAGAAGTGGAGCAGGTCACAGAAGCAGAGGACAAAATATACACCTTCGCTTTTTAAGAAGTTTGCTCCATAGTCCTCCTAAGAGTACTTCATAGCCACATGTACACACATCAGCTTATATTTTGGTCAATGCATACAGACCAAAACAGTCATCTGTGTGGGGGGGGTTATCTTCGTATGCATGGGTTCAAAAATCATGTTGTGATCAGTTGGTTTGCAGTATCATATGTGGCACACCCACAGCTATTTTCTTCCTCAGAACCACCCATTTCCCAGCAGCCATGTCTCTCAGCCATTGGCATAGCCTAGGGCATGAGCCAGGAATTGAAGTGTATTTCTTTCCTTTTCTTGTTCTCTGTGACTGGACCTTCTTGACAGTAGCTTAACAGAGAGAAGGGGCTAGAAACACTTCTGGGAGCTGTACATGCTACAGGGGTGCAGCTCTTGCTGCTGTTTGCTGTCTACTGATGTCCACCAATGTCCTCTGGTTTCTTCAACCTGTGACGTATTCCCTCCCTGCCTTGCTGCCTGCCATTATTTATTGCCTCTCTCGGGAGGAAGTCCTCCCTCCAGGGAGAAGGAAGATGAGTGTTAGAATTTCTGTTCTGAAGAACCATTACAGCACTTCACCCTCACAAGTTTACGCACGAGTTCAGGTTGCTCCTACCTCTGTTCGCTTACCTGGCTCTCTCATCACCAGATGTATGTCCATAGTGTGTAATGCACCTGCGTGTCTGCGGGAAACAGGCACAAAATGCAGTTTGGTGAGTGGGCAAAGGGGCATGGCTTTGAGGAGGAGACTGGAGGTAGTCCTGACCTCTCAAATCTGTGTGAATTTGATCCATGATGGTGTTTAAAATAAAAAAAGTGGTATTTGTTCTTCCATGGCTTTGTGTCTGGGGCAGGGTGCTGAATTCTCCAAAGGGAAGGTGGAGGGGAGAGCAGGAGGCTTATTACAATAAGCAGCTGCAAAACAGAGGGTGGCTTCACCTCTCTGTGTCCGTCTTTCCAAGGGATGTCCCAGTCGTCCAGCCAAGCACTGCCGTGCACAGCAACACCATGGCCATATCTGCTTCCTCCCAGCAAACCATCAACTTCAGGGGAGCTTGGCACTGCCAGAGTAGCAAAAATGGCTAGGGCATACCATCAAGAGAAGCCAAAGTATTTAAAAGCAGCAGTGGCAAACACTGTCTCCTGCGTGGTGGGTAGTGGTGGGCAGTCACCTGGAGATGTGTGGTGGGCAGTGTGGAGCTTGGCTCAGCCCTCTGAGGCAGCCACTCCTGTGTGTCTGATGTCAATAATCTAGCTGCATCGGATCTTCCAAAAGCCACAAGCGTCCATGATGTCAGCACAGCTGCTGAGTACAGCAAAAGTGTGAGGCACTAATGGGCTGAAAAATTCCTCTTTTCAAGCCTGTGTTTATAAGCCATCTGGATGTGTGTCTGTAAAATTTATTTGGAACAGAACTTTGTTTGTACGTTTTACTGGGTGCCTCTGAGAGTGTGATTTCAATAGCATGATGATTGCAGATAAGTAAAGCTGATGACAGGAATTGAGTCTGGGACAGAGATGTGGATCTGTTTAAAGAAGGAATACTTGGCAGTACATGAAGGGGTGGAGACGGAGAGGGAAAAAGATGGGAAGACTTATGACTGCAACGAAACGGTTACGCTTCTTACAGAAGACCTTGAACACCATACAGTATGGGCTATTCATTTCTCCTGATGGCTAATAGAAGACCCCATGTCTTCTATTAGTGGGTCACTGCCCCACTCATATCAGCCCTGAAGCAGAGCCCAAGCCCACTGGGGATCCTCACCCTTGCTGTAAAACTGCTGCTTTGGAGTAATTGCCCTGTGAGCAGCACAGCTAGTCAAGGCTAGTTTTGCATGATGCTGCTATGTCCCTTTTGTCCCCTCCCCTCACACCCCACCCTGTCCCAGGAGGGGACACTCCTGATTCTGATGGGACCCCCCACTCCATTCACGTGCACGGCCAGGAAGCCCTTCGTGCATTACTCGAACACTTGCAAGTGATGGCATCTGCAGTCCCCTCTCTGCAGCATCACTGTCAGTCTCTCTCCACTGCCTCTGTGAAACACATCTCTGAACCTTGCTGCATCAGCTCAGATTTGGTCAATGGGTTATTAAGTAACGGGAAAAGAGAGGAATAAATACAGTTATTGTTAAGCAAAGTGGCTTCAGCTTTGTTTCCTAAGGGAACCCAAGCTACACATAGAGAAGCAGTGCCTGCATAGCTAAAACACGTGAGGCTGGGGAGGGAAAGAGGTCAGAGGGCTGCGGTGTACCTGAGAGCCTCCCCAGTGCTGCACATCCATGGCCTCCTGTCAACGAGAACAGGGTGCAATTCTCTGTCCACATTACTGCTTTGACCATGTCTCATGTTAAGCAGTTTTTCTTCCAGTAGTATTCCAGGTTAATCTTTCCCTGGTTAAAACATCACTGAGCACCTTACCCTTGTCATCACTGGGTTCCTGGGTTGGGTTACTTCACACATATGTCCTCAAATGAGTAAAAAGATGCTATGTCTGATTAGGGCCACTTGAGTTGACAGCAGTCTGTAGAGTTTATATATATTTTTTTAATGTTATAAGAGATTTTCCTATTTAGCCCTCAAGGTTACACAAAGACAAGGCTACATGAGGGAGACGAGGGAGCCACAGGCTACTCCAGGTCAGTTTCATTCTCAAAAATGAAGTATTTGTCCTGCCTCTCTCACATGTCTTTCTGTATGACTGGCTGTTAGTTCAAGCTCTTCTACTTTCTCACCAGATACAAGTGACTTCTTGTTACTGTCAAGGTTCTTCATGTTCCAGTCTCTACTTTTTCTCTCTCTTTTTATATCTACAAAGTGATTGATACTGCAGAGTAGCTCACAGTGCTAGAGTTTGCTCCATTCCATTTCAGGTGAACATCTTCAGACGTTCTCTCTTGTTGCCCTTTGCACTCAGGTGAGATCAGCAAACCACATCAATGAGATGTGGTATCACCTGTCTCACGCTAATAACATGATAGCTGCTTCTGTGTAATTGCCTTGCTATGCTTTATCAGCTCTTAAACAGGCTGTTATTTCATTCCATGTTTGCACAGAGTGCAGCGCAACTAAGCTTGCTTAGGCTCCCTAGCAATACAAACATAGCTCGGAACAGAAGGAACTCAGATCTCCTGAAGTTTTAGCCACTGGTGCACGCAACCACTGGTGCTCTGACGCTTACTGCAGGAAGAACAAACCCGAGCGTTTTCACTTCGGGGTATGAATTACTATATTATGAATTCAGGTCTGTGCTGAGATGACATATTACTCACACCATTAACCTTAAGTCCTAAGGCACTTTTCACAAGCTTAAAGCTGAGCGTGTTTTTAAAAGGTTTCAGGAATGTACCTGTAATCTTTAAAATTGCCACTGTACTTTAGTTTTCATGAAACTTGTTCACATGGAAAAAATTCACATTTCTTAGATTTAATTCCAACAATAGATGATCTATTTTAAAACATCACCACAAAGTCTTTATTTAAAGGGGACTTTAGGACCAGTGCAAATTGAACCAAGAAAGTATGTAAAAAGGAAGCAAGTTACTTTTGCCAACAAGAGAAAAAAAAGACTTTTTTTCTTCTGGCTGAGCTTTTACATACATTTGTTTTAATAAAAACCTTTATGTGCACATGTTGTCTCTTCGTTGTGAAAAAAAGGCACGGGGCAGGGGGGTCCGTGTGATATAAGGCAGGAGGGAGTTGTGAGTAAAAGGGCTGGATCTGTCCTACATGAATTTAGGCAAGTCATTTTACTTCTCTGGGTCTCAGCCTCTCCAACCAGAAAATGTCAATGCTTGCAAGACACCATGTTCTACAGATGATGAATTGCTGCAGGAGCACCAGTTAGTATTACTGTTAGTAAGTTTCTGACAAGTCAGAACCTCTAGGAAGGCAGAGAAAAATGGTGAATGTACCGTTACATCCATAACAAGGCTATGACTTCATTGCACAGTCACATCAGAGGAAAGACTATCAGATAACTGGCAAAGGGGTAAAGAAAATAAGAAAAAACAAGGCATGTGAACTTTTGCACATGCAGCTGTTGAAACACTCAGGAACAAACTCCAAACAACCTTTCAGATATTTCAAAAACATTATGTCAGCCTTTCCATCTCCCCCTACGCAATGCCTCACACTCCTATGTGGTCTCTGTCCTCCTCCATAATGCATCAGAAATACTTAATCACCATTGTCATCATCTTTTGTCATGACATTAGATCAGTTCAATCAGATGCAGACAGTGAGGTCAGCATAAAGCATTCAAATCATGACAGAAGCAGTTTGCTATGCATAATGGAGTTGGTTATTATATCACGTTTAAATTTATAGGTTCAGTTCATCTTTAGCTAAATATCTAGTTATTTAACAGCTGTTATGAGTCAGCCAGAGAGAGGATTAGTCAAAAAAATGTAGTGGTAAGAAATGCTTTAATCTTGAGCTACAATAGAAGAGCAAGTCTGGTCTGGTCATGTCTAATAAAGGTGTAGTACTTAGTACGTAGGACTTAGGAGTTATCACTGTTAATACAAAACAGGAGGTGGTTTGATATAGTTAATCTTGCCATCTTCATATTAACCCTACGAATTTCCGAAATATTTGGCAGAGATTTTTTTCAGCACACGGTACCATACTTAAACATTTTCAGATAAGAAAAGTTTGCAAATGGGTAATAAAGTGCTTTGTCTTATGCAGAGCCTTGTATACTAACAAGTCTATCATGTTTCAAGGTTCTTGGGGTTTTCCATGATGGTGATATTTTAATGATGTCTTGCTAGCCTGTCTTCATGTCACCTCTGTTGTAAACTTAATGGAGACATTGAGACGTGAAGTCAGTGTTGCAGTTCTTGTCCATGTCGTTTACCTCTAGTAAAAAGCTGTAAAGCTCTCAGAGTGGCTGCTGAAGATATCCAGTTTCGTGGTGTCCTGGTTTGAGCGACATAGGACTAATTTCTCTTCTAATGCTTGGGAAAACTGTGCTTTTAGAAGACTCTAGTGTCTGAATTTGTGAAAATACTTACTTTATAGCCAGCTATGGTACGCGCAGTTCAAGCTCTCAGTGTTTTCGAGCCTTGCCCGGTGCGGGGATGATGAGGAGCGAGACCCGGGCACTTGACCCAGGCTGGCCAACAGGATTATCTCATACCATGAATGACACATTCAATATAAAACAGAAAGTTTGCTGAGGAGCTCTCTCTATCCCTTGATGGTGGCGATCCAGAGAACTTCTTGCCCCGGTGCCGGACCCCTGAGCCCTTCCCTTCCTCCCGAGGCTGCAGCACTCGCAGTGTCCCACATTTGCTGTCCCCTGCTGGGGTCGCACAGCTTCCTACCGATAGAATAGGCTGAGTATAGTCTTTGTATATTTTATATTGATATTGGGAGCAATATTGGTTCTTTAGTGTTTTTAGCATTAATTATCTACTCTTATTCTATTAAATCTATTTATATTTCAACCCTTGTGTTTCCTTGTTTTTTCCTGATTCCCCTTCCTGGGTCAGGAGGGGTCATCAGGTGATAGGGTAATTGTCTAAATGACAATAAATTGTTGTGGGTTTCTCAAACCATAAAACATCGGTTTCCAGTCTAAAGTCTCCGCACGATGCTTAATTCAGCTTGGCGAACACAGATACACACCGCCAGGAGAAGAAGCATGGAGATGAGGCATATCCAGGCACTGCTAACCCATTACTCCCGAGCTTCAGGTGGTCACTGGTGCCACTGAGACATGTTAGAGCAGCCAAATAAGAGCAGTCCCAATACAACACAGAAACACGGGTATGAAAATGCTGACTTTAACATCTCTCCCGACGAGAGAAATAGGGTTAAGACCCCTCACCTAACTTAGTTGTGATGGGTAGGTGCTGCAAGGCTGAGGATTTGTCAGTCTTGAACCCCTGCAGCCCATAGCAGTATTGCCTCTGAAAGAGCTTTCTGAAAACTGGAAAATCTGCAGAAACTGAAATCCCACTGCTGGGAAAAGGTTAATTCACTGAAGTCCACATGGAAAAGGTGGGCTCTTAAGCATTTCAAGCATTTACACTTACCTTGTTTGTTTGTTTTTTAATTCAGATTACGTAAACCCATAAAAAAAGAACGCAATGTTTCTTCACAAGTATTTATAAAAATAAGACTGCTTAGCCAATGTTCAGGGACTCATCGAGGAGCAGGCTACCAACTGGAAACTAAATAAATACAACTGAATTGCTAGTCACATTTCTAAGGATATGTTAAACTCAAACTGTGGCTACCTAGGCAATTTCTGAAAACCCAGAGTGTACAAGGAGCCAATCACAAATCAGACAAAGGAAATATGAAGATAAAGCACTAAAGCAAAGAGAAAGTTTCTGAGAAAGTACAGAAACTGTGTATTCTCTGTGCCACTTATTCTTAGCTTTTCCATTTGCTTAACTGGGAAACAGGATGGTAGGAACCAGCAGACAGCACACTGGTTTACATTTGGACATGTAAAAAAATTTGTGTAATGAAAATTCAATTTTAATTCAAATGTGAGCCCCATTGATTTTTTTTTTCCTCTTTTCATTAATACCCCAGTGGTGTCACAAAAGATACAACACATAAGATCTGTCAGAATTATTTATTTTCTTTAGTGATAATAATGCCAGAAACATGCAAAAAATGTCAAACAGAAAAACAGTGAATTAAATCCAGGGAACTTATACTGTTTAAACAAGAAATCCAGGTCTGTTCTTAAATAAAACAGAAAGCCTGAGGGAAAACCCTTAAAAACTGGTCTAAAAATAGGATTATTTTTTTTTACAAGAATGTATGTTTCCATTTTATCAATTTCCTTATTATTAAGAATTGTGTGCTACACTCAGCCTGATTTGCAGCCTTGGATACTTTAGAAAGAGTTTTGGTATTGGTTCTTACCATGTGTTCATACCCACATGGAAATCAGAATACTTCACGGAAATTCAGGACAGTGCTGGAAGCTGATTTAAAATCTAACATTTTCCAAAGGCAATTCTATATTTTTAACTGAAAATATGTTTAATGTATTCAGCATTTTTAACCTATCATTTTGATGATGGCTCTTCTCAAAAATAGACATCTCTTTGCACGGGCACACAAATGAAATTGTATTTCATTCTTGACATGGTCGTAGAAATTATCTAGATCAAGAAGGAACAAGGAAATATCAATGCTGAGTTTTTACTAATTTTAAAGGCATTAATTTTCCACCTAGAAGCAAGGAGGGAAGGAAAGCAAAACAAAGAAATAATTAGTTGAGCAAAATTACAGAAATACATCCTTCAAGTGGAATATGTGCTTCTGTCCTTTGATGAACAGGGACAGGAATAAGGGTGCGCTTAAGTGCTTTGCCATACTTTACCTGAAGACCAGCTTGCTCCTGAGAGATGCTCTCATATGCACAACTTCAATTGAATACATTCCACATTCAAAACCTTTCCTGGTTTTAGTCCATATCTTTTTAAGACTGTAAAGAAAAAGATGTTATCATCATCTTAACAGAAAACATAGTTAAAAAAAGTAATAAAAAGATTGTACATCCTCAATTCTCATGGAAATTTCCATGATTTCTTAGAGAAGAGCACAACACTGAGCAATTATGTGCCTGAAACATTGATTCGGATCTCATGATTTAATTAGCAAATTACGCCTTTGTAGAACTTTTCACAGAACGATAGAGAAAAAGAAAGTAGGTCTTTAATTAGTCATTCTAAATTATCTCCATATCGGAATTGTTATTTAATGAACACCTCTGATTAAGTTTGTTTCATTAAATTATGAGATCTGAATCACACTGAAACCTGTATAGACTTATGAATGTTAAGGGTGAAGGAAGTTAGCCCAATATGTGTCAGCTTGACCTCTAAGTTATTCATCTTTTTGCTAATGTTCTTGTGAGCTGTTGATTTTTTATTTTAATAATGACCATACCATCGTATGGCTGAACTCCTGTTGTCTTTTTCTTTAGCCTGGCTTTATGAAAGAACAATTAATACATAGGATCCTAATTTGCAATCCCTTAGATGTAATGACAACCCTTAAGACTAATCTTTGGTTTGAAATAGTGTTCAAAATATTTACTTTGTTTTGGACCACATGGTGGGGTTTTTTTTCTGATTGTATCTTTTTTGATTAAAGCTGCAAGTTATAAAAACCCAGAAAATAAATTAAAATAGTTTCACCATAAGAACCTTTACTGTGGTGACAATCATAATGAGATAAAGATGGGGTTTGCCTTTCATTAGCAGGGTAGCTGTGGCAATCTAAACGCATTTATCTCAGTGTAATTCTGATCACAATCATATTCCTTTATCTTTTCCATTAAGTGTTTAAACACTTTAAAAGTTCTTTAAAGATCAGCATTAGGCAATTTATGTCCCAGGAATTAAATGTGAAATGTTACCGCACAGACAATTCAGGATCTATTGCATAGCACTGTAAGGCTAAAGATTAGAGTCGTAAATCTGAGGCATTCACGATAAATACGTGTCTTGAACACGAATTTAAAAAAGGCCCTTGATTCATTCCTGATATTTTTTTTCCTTTATTCATGCTGAGTAATAGCTAGCAAACTGCTTTCAATTCAGGTAATACCATAGTAATGCAATGTACAAAATAAAGAAAGTTAAAGGAAAGAGTTCTTACTGACAATGTTATTCAGAGAAATAGATAGGTTTTGCTTTTTTTTTTGTCGTGGAAAGATTGAAAATTTAGCTCCTGTATCGTTCTCTTACTGCAATAGGCATTTCTTAGAAATACTAGAATTTACACCATTCTGTCATTAGAATGACTAGAATAACTAGAATTTACTAGAATTCCTAGAATTTACAACATTATCATTAGAATATGCCCTAATGAGAGGACAAGGAACCTCTTCATTTATGAAATAAAATGCCTACACTATTCCAAGTTCATTTCAAGAAGCACAAGCTTGGAAAAAAACTATAAACATTAGAAAAAATGTCCTGAATATTACTTCTTTAATTTAAAAATAAGTTTCCTACCCAAATAAAAATATATCCCTAAACACAAGCAAATCAGATGATTCTCCATTCATAACAAAACATTGAATGGAATTGTTCATAAGGTGAGTTTATTGTCAGTGTCGTCACTGTAAGCTACTGCCAGAACAATATCCCAAATTTTCTGTCAAGTTTGGTCCTGTATGGGTAATTAGAGTAGTGCTCTTCTAAATGCCTTTGAGTCACCCTCATGCAGCATTTAACGAGGGCAGTTTTAAGGGTAGACAAGAAGTGACAATGAAAAAGAAGCAATTTATTAAACACAAGTTATCAGAGCTTAATTCATCTAGTATTTTATAAAGAAATAGTATTTTATATAGTATAGAGTATTTTATGGAACCACTTTAATGGGTGGAAAGGTGAAAAGTGTATTCTATTCCCCCTTGAAAATAGGCTGGTTCTGGTCTAAATTACTTTCACAAAATGTTTCCTGACATGTTGTGTATTATATAAGCCATTTGGATTTATTATTCACCATTCACAGCAGTTGCGTGTTTTCATCTCTTCCTGACCATTTTGGTTTAAAAGAAAAAAAAAAGGTGTATATGTCTAGTTCTAGACAGAATTAAAAACAAAATCAATAGGAAGTGGTTCAAGTTTAATATCAATTCTATTAAAGATTAATCCATATATAATAGAAAAACTGAAACAAAAAAATTTCTTCGGGATTATATTGCCCCATGCAAACCGTTTACTAGAGTTCACTGCGCCCCCTGGTACGCAGATTGGGTAGTCTGCAGCAGTGAACTGCTTACACCAAACACTCAGCATTGGTTTTATCCCTCGATTAGGTGGCAAAGTAAGAGGAATCAACTGCCAGTGCGGCAGCACCTCGGCACCTCAGTGGCAATGAAACCCCCCACTTCCAGGCACAGCCCTGGTGCGCTGGAGAGGGTACCAAGCCAGTCTCTACAGATCAGGCTCGCACAGCCCTCTGCAAGCCGGAGCAGCAAAAAAAACGAGTTTCATTATCCTGGTTTACAGATAAGAAACTAAAGTTCCAGAAAAATAAGGCAAATTATAATAAGAGGGGTCTTTGGCAGAGAGAGGATCTAAACGGGGATCATCCAAATTTGCTAGCACTGCGATACAACTGTCCACACCTCCCTTTTATTACTGAACAAAAGCAACTACCTTTTTATGACAGTGTACAACCGTCAACTGTACTGCATGGTAGGGCACCCCAGGTCCAAACACAATCCAATCAACATGCAGTCAAAGTTTTCCTTCTGCTAATTGGAAATTTAAAAGTTCTGGGTAATTCTTCCCAAACTACTCAACACAGGGTTATAATGGAAATTTCCCCCAATTTTCACTACGGAGTTATGATTGTAGCCTCACGACGTGGAGCTAAATGACCCAAAAGCATGTTAACGCTGCCGTAGGACACATGAAAGTCATACAACAGCATTTTCCCTGAGTGGGTGTATTCAGCTCATTTAATAAAGATCATGAGTGACTGCACCCCTTTTTTGGCTACGGCACAACTCAAGGATAGAGAAGTTTAATAGCATATTAGTCATCTGCCCAGAGGTGAAGTATTTCATAATGAACTGAAAAGCCAGCAAATTATGTATATGTGTGTGTTTTAATATTACTCTGTTCCTACTAATGAAATTTATGCAAAACACCACAAAAAATGATGAGTATACATCCATAATGTGCATGAAAGACATTGAAGGTTGCGTTAGGGTGAGGTGTGAAATTATTTATTACATGTCAAGTTTGGTTTTTTTCTTTTAATTGCTTTCTTGGTATTTTGAAATTATCCCTGCCAGTTAGTATGAAGCACAAAGGTCAAGAAAAACGTCACACATTTTTGTTTCTGCTGTGCCGTGTGTGTGCGTTGCCCAGTGAAGAAGGTAAAGGCAGGGTTATATAAGGAATATCCCCAAAACATCTGTAGGCAGCAAAATTTGATTTTTTTTTCATCTTTTAAAAAACATCATGCAAGCTGGGGGTGGGTACAAGTTAGGGGGAAGCAGGGAACGACACAGTGATTCAGAGAACTGGCAGTTGAATAAAGAATACATGGAAAATGAGTTTTGCTTGAAGGCGTAAGGATGAGTGATGGCATGGCTGAACTGCCTGCTCACCTTTTGAGCCCTGCCTGATAGACCCGTGGCCCTGCGGTTTGCCCCATGTGCCTCTCAGGTGTTGGGCTTGGCTGTAGGTGATGCAGGGGCACCATGACCACCGCTGACCCTGCCCTTGGCTGTCTACCTTGCCCACAGACCACCAAGGTGACATTGCTGGAGAGCACCAGAAAGATGGTTTTCTTACTGTCTTGGACTTAGCATGGCTGTCTACACTTCTGTCTTGTTGACCTGATGCCGAGGAGAAATGAGAACATGCCTTTTACACCCATCTGGGACTTGAAATCAGCTCAAGGTCCATCGAGCCAAGAGGGACCAGCAGATCTGCAGTTCTGTTTCCTTCACCCGAGAGGAATTGCTCCCATCCTACCTATGCATAGGTACCACTGCTCCTCAAGAAACTCTGCAACAACTGTTCTTGAGAGCCCCACGTGCCTGGTGAGCCCCTCATTCTTCCTGTGGAAACAGCTGCTCATTTTGGGTTTTGCTTGAGGCCTGAGGGACAAGAGATGGCTCCCTTCAGTTGGAATGTATCCCCCGCTGGAGGATTACTCACAGCGTCCGGGTGCCAGCCAGGAGCCGGATGGCAGAGTGCTGCCTCGCAGGTCTAGCACTCCTCCTGCAAGTACAGATCTGTGAAAGCTGGCGTGTTCCCTGCTGCTGCAAACAGCAAGCCCCAGATTGGGTTGGCAAACATGCTGGAGACCAAAAATGTCCACCACTTCACCTGGCCTTCAGCTGAAGGCATCTGAAGCATGGCCAAGGACAGGCTTACAGGACGTCTCTTGTGGTTGTCAGTTCCTTGTGATGAGGGAGAGAGAAAAAGGGAAAAGAAAAAAAATAATCTTCCATTTTAGGCTAAAAGTTTTTTAAAACTCATTGTGAGTGCCTTGGGCACTAGACACTAAATTGACGTCTTCAGATTTCATTTGTCTGGATTTCTATTGAATAGTTTTTAATAGGATTTTTACCAGTAGGTGTATCATTGCCTGAGAACTTAGGGACTAATGAGCATTTTAAAACCTTCAGGGATTATCAAGTTTTCCTCCAACCATCTTCATGGCAAACTTTGTCCTTGTTGGCAGTGTGCAAATAAGAAGAGGGTAAGACTTAACCTGGAATAGCCTCTTGTCCATATTAGTGCACAACGCTTTTTAATGAACAGCCGCAAATTATTTTAAGGAAAGAACAGTAAAAGCTACAGTTCAAAACTAATGTGCAATTATGTACTGCATGCAGCTGTGCACATGCTAAGAGCAAGGATGTGCTTAAATGCATTGCTGGACTGAGATATGGTGGTACAAATTATCTCCCTACTACCAAATTTGAGATTCTTAAATCAGCTCAAGTCATATGTTTGATGTCTTAAGCACAATACTATCGTAATTTATTAAAATGGGTCATGTACAAACAAAAAATACCCTTACTTTCAATCATGTCCACAGTATACCTGTTTATTTTTTAATTTTTCAGAATACACATTTTGGGAGAACCAGGCTTGCTGAACACAAAAAATTTTTTCAGTTGATTCTGAAATTTTTCAAAACCAGCTCTCCCCATCTTTTTGTGCTTTTGAGTCATGCTTAGCACTAATGGTCATGTAAGGTTGAATGGAAACTTTGGGCTTTTTTCAGGTTTTGAGGTTTACATAAAATGTCTTTGCAAAGATCGTCTTGGTCCTGGAAATGTCTCATGCATGAAATTTCAGATTACTTGAAGTTTTGCTGTCCCTAGTAAGGGCAAAGAAAATTCACTCATGAAGGAGAAAACTCTTTGGCTTGTTGAAAATCACCTTTCTGAATGCATGCCTGGGCAGAAGTGTGCTATAAATTGCTATTTCCAGAAACCAGTGGAAAAATCTGTAACAGTATACTAAGAAGAAATTATTTCCTTTTCATGTTAGCATATTTATGGAATTCTGACCCACCTGTTGCTGTTTTAGAACAAGTATATACAGTACATTTTACCTTACTGGAGGGAAGTTTGCTATTCTGATTTTTAATTATTGTTATGTAGAAACAGTCTCAAAGACAAATCTGTGCAGCATCAAAGCACCATGCTACAAAGGGCCTGATCCTGTTATGTAGTGACTATCATCAGCGATAAATCTTACTGACTTCAAGCAGGATTGTTGTTAGCCTGTGCTTCTCTAACTACTGCTAATAAGGCATTGTTTATAAATTATGCACTCCTACTTACATAAACCACTTTCACTTCATGTTATTGACTCGCAAATTTTTCAGCTGAAGCCAACAGGGATATTGGCTGGCACAATACCAGCATGAAGCACATAGATAAATTAGAAGCCTCTAAAAGTTTTTCTTCAGAAATTAAAGAGTTATTTTCCTTACATCCCCTAAAACAAAAGTGTGGTTCCTGGGGCTTACACTTTGCATGTCAAAACTCAGCTTTCTCTAATATTCCTCCTGATTTATCGTTTTAGGACTGATTCAAATAAACCCTTTTTGTTTTTTGTTTTTTTTTTTTTTAAAGTAGACATACAACCACATCGTTCACAATTTTTTCAATCTTGTCTTATTTAACTTGTATCATGTTGATTTTGTTCTGTTCCTAAAAAGGTCATAATCACAAGGAAGTAAAAATGCCCTCTTTCCCTTTTTAAAAAACTATTTCAATGCCTGAGAAAAAATGTAATCATTGAGAAAGAACTAATCCGTTGGCATAGAAGTCTTCAAAAGCTACATGAGATAGCAGTCACACATGATATAAATAGTTTATTAAAGAAAGCATATTTTAATTTCCAGCTTCCGCAGAGTTTCACTAAAAAATGAAATAAGATGATGATGTCACAGTGGGCTATGTAAACACCACTATGTGTATAGGCCACTTTATAGTCACGCACACAGAGCAATGAGAAAGTGTGAACAGGCTCCCCAAGAAAGGCCGACGATTTTGCAGGAACTTTTGCATCTTACCCCACCAACAACTTATAAACAGGAGAGAAGAAAAAGACCTAAGCAAGTTGTGTAACCCAGATCTGAGACAGTCCCAGACATTACATACCATGACTTCTTTTATAAAGGATCTCAGAACAATGTAAGCTGCTTCTGAAATGTCTGTTAATATTTCTTAAAATTTAGGTTAAATTTAATGTCAGGTTTTTTAAGCATTAGCAAACTTTCATGAGTCATTCTTACTCACCCAAGCAACCTGTTTTTAGTGTAAAGGGGTGGTAGACTCATGCACTGCAATTGTACCTCTTTTGATTTCTATTTTAAATAAAATGACTAGCTCACCTACCATGCACCTACTTGTTAGGTGAGAGGGAATATGCCTTAAAATGTTGTAAATTAGAGAAGGAATATGAAGTTCAATCATAGTATTGCATAGTTTTATGGACAATTATTGGAGATCTGTCAAACCAGAAAATGCTCAGCAGACCACCTTTCCTCCTACACAGGAACACTTTTCATTACAATAAAGGATGTAAAATAATAAATATTGTACTGTCTGTGATATCAGAAAATGATGAAATAAGGGAGACCTAGTGTGCAAATGAAAAACATGCAAAGTATTTCAGGAAAGAGGAGGACGCAATTACTTTTGCAAAGCCTTTGACCTCCCCTATAAGTGCATTCACATGTCTACATTGCTGTGTGTAAGTCTGAATAATGTATACAAAGAAAGCAATAAATAAAGAGAAAAAAGTCTAACAAAAATACCATCTAAACAAAGTTCTTCCAGGATCCAGTGTCCTGAATTCAGGGTAAGAAGAGGAAAGAACAGAATCATCCACCTCAAATATATCATATTTATAAGGACTCTGGCATACATGGAAGAAGCAAAAGAGGATCAGCTGTGGCATTTCAGAGAAAATACAGCCAGCAAATTCACATCACAACCTGTTACTGGCCAAACAACCCAGGCTCCATCCTACAGCTCTTCAGGGCACAGAATATGGACCAGAATTGAGAGTCTGGGAGCAGAACGGGACTCCCAGAGACAGGCAGGAACAACTTAATCTCGGATACCACTCCTCCAAACCCGACAGCCTGCGGTGGCTGTGAAGCAAGCATAGCTGTAACTTTACACAAATGGCTGCAGGCAACTTGTATGGGAACGGTCATTTCTGTACCAGGCACTGGTGAGGAGGGTCTGACGGAGCCACAGCCCGTCCCTGAAGAGCAGCTTACACCACTTGGCTCACACTATGGTTCCCTTTGCTGCTCCAAACTCTATCCATCTGTTTGAAGCTTCATATGCTTCATTTTTCTTTGTAAAGTGCCTCCAAGCACTGTGTAAGACCAGAGAAGCAATGGGGAGCAAAAGATGTGAAAAGATTCTTTCAAAGCTTCAGATATAACTACATGGGAGGACTCCAAAATGCCAAAAAGTGGTTTTGTAGCCCACAAAGTCCCTAAGTCTGTCTCATTTCAAGGAAAAGACACTTGGTTTTAGTAGTCATCAACATTTTATTGAGCTTTATAGGCCAGCCTTCACTTTTGCTATTTTATATATGTTTATACATAAATATATATGTTTGCGTGTACATATTTCTGTGTTTGGTACATACTCAGAAGCACAGATATGTGTTGACTCCCCCTCTCTCATTTCCCTATTCACACAAATGCTGATATAATTGCTTACAAAGAAGCCTCTTGCCATAAACCTATTTGCAGTGCTTTTTTTTAATTTGTTATCCAGAAATAAGGTGGAGAGCCAATACGATATATGGGTCCTGAGAAACCTCTGCAGGGATCTCTGGCCTAAGATCAGTTCAGTTCCCTCTAAAAATGGCCAAATACAGAGGAGCAGAGACTGTAGTGATGAATACACTGAAATAAAGATAATGTGTATGAAATTTTTATTAGTGTGGAACAGGCCCTCAGCATTGAATTAGCATGCTGGTTTGTTAGTTTTTAATGCACTTGAGTTGAGTATACCCAGGGAATGCCTGAGACTTTGCACGTAAGGGAAGTCTTCAAGCCTGCTTTTGCTGCGTTTATATCCGAGGGGCTGTGTTCATCAGCTAAAATCCTGTGTAACGTTAAGTAGGAGATTCTGGAGTACAAACTGTGGCTGCACAAGTGGTTCTGTCCTAGACTGACAGTGTCTCCCTGCCATGTCTGAATTTTGCATAATGTCAATATGTAATTTATACATATGCACACGTACACATGCATGCATGCGTGAACATGCCTATATAAAGGAGAGGGAACATTCTCATCCTTGCAATTCCCTGCTCAAGAGGAAACTCAACCTAGGAGCAATGGTCAGCATTCCAAGCCATCAGTATCTGTTTTGGTGTTTCACATGAGTCTTAGATGATCACATATTTTTACTGCACTTCTGTCTATCATATACAACAAGCAAAATGAAAATTCTGTCAATTATTGTGGCACTGCACATGTTCAAGACCCAGTTTTCAGCACCAGGTACAGCTGTCGGTTCACATCCTCACAATTTCTTTCTCCATGTAGACTGGACGCGCGATGATGCCTGGTTTCAAAATGAGCTTTTTTTAAGAGCAGTGCCTGTTCTTTGAAAAGCAACAGGGTTTTGCCTTTGACAACGTAACATGCTTCAAATTTATCTCTGATGTTAAAAAGGACATGAAAAATGCAGCTATTTTTCCACCAGGACGAGCAATTAATATAATCAAATGGACTGCTTCAAGTCATACCAAAAAAATAATGATTCTATTGCTCTTCATTGCTCTGATTTCTTGCCTCTCAGTATTTAGGGAAAAGCTTTAATCTCCTACAACATAGCTCATAAAAAAACAAATAAACATTTTGTTATAATTCCAAAATTAAGTTATGAATAGAACAAGTGTGCAACCTCTGTCTACTCTGGCATATTTTATAAGGACTGTAAATGCAAATATTGCGGCTCTATACAGCATTTGAACATGCTAATATTTACAGTTGGAATTTGCCTTATTTTTCTCATTATTATAATTTGTCTTGTTATAGTTTCTCTGAATTATGAATACAGCATCAGATCGGTAAGAGTGGAAAAGGAAGAAGAGTATAGGCAACAAGCATCAGCAGTTAATTTATATCAAACCTAAACAACTAAACTGAGATATTACTGCAATAGTTGACTTTTGCCTGCTTCATAGCCTTTTTTGCTCTTAACACTTGGATTATCCCTACTCTCTTGAAAGTATGGAGTTCTGCAGGCTGAAATTCTCTGTCCAAACAACATGTGCCTCCCAGGCAACAGAATAAAACGCTTTTCTCCAGCATGCCAAGTGCATGGGTAACCTTGGAGTTAAAGGCGATCCTTACAACAGCAGTGAGAATATCATGTCGGTCTCTCTCCCTGCTCAGTTTGTTCCGCTCCTTGGGGCAACAGGAGTCTCGGCAGGCTGACCTAATCTATTCATATGACAGAAGAGCTTTCATATGGGAAACATAGCTTTTGGGGTGAGTAAGGAGAAGCGACTGTTAAATATTTTGGTACAAAATTTGTAAAAGCACAGTCAGCGTAAATCCAGGCTGCTGAAAGGATGCCCTCCAGGAATAAGTACCATAGGAATACAATTTTTTGCAACATTTTTCTTTTCTGTCCTGTAGTGTACAGTAACCAACACAGCCCAGTGGGTGCATCCAAATGCTGCATTTCAGTAACTCATGTAATCCCCCAAACTTTTTTTTTTTTTTTTGGGTTGGTTTTTTGAAGTGCAAATTGCATTTAGGAAGAGGACATGAAACACCAGGCAGTCCAGCAGTATAACTGAAGGGAATCGTATAGGGATTACAGTGGATGACAATCTGAAAATTAGCCAGCAGATCAAAGCTTTTGACAACAAACCAACCAACCAACCCACAAGCAAAACAAATCAAAACAAACAAAAATCTCCTTCAAATTGCTGTCAATGGTGGAACTAATGAAATGTGAAATTGCATTTATTCTCTTCCAAACCAACAGCTGCATCTACTCTGTCCCAAGTTTCACCTTCCCCAAAAAATACTTGCAGTACATTGCCATGTTTTTCAAATCCCCTTCTCTATGGTCCCTTTTCTGCCTCGCACACCTAGGCAATGGGGACAGGACATATGTGTCAACCCCCCAACAATCAGGTATCTCCAGGAGGGTCACTGAGCTCTCTGTTACCTGCCCAGCCATTGATTTTCACAAAACTCCTAACTATGGATCCTCATGCATTCTTCTGTCAAATTTGGGTGAAATAGACGAACATATTAAGAATTTGTTCAAGAAAGCTGTCAGATATGGAGTGGGATGGGGCACAACATAAGCTCCTTATAAAGAATCAGGAAAAGGAACTTATCCTGGAATGTTTCTCAGAGGAGTGGTATATAGCAGACTTGGAAGCTAATTATTCTAACATTCATTACCATTTAAGTGCTGTATCCTTTCTTGGATCTGACTTTTTGAGAGAGATAATTGCAAAGTGCTCAGAAAACAAGAATGGTAACAGACTGGGGAAATACAACCTATAGAGTGAAAAGTGAGATGAGTGAATAAGTTTAACTTTGGTATAAAAAGACAGAGATGGGAGGTTATGTAAAAGATTTTAATGAAGCAATCAATTGCTCTACATGCCCAGGAAAGAAAAGACTGACTTAATTAGCAACAAAAAAATCTGGATGAAACATTAGAAAAAAAAAAAATATTCTGGTAGAAACAGTTGAACAGGCTTTCGAAGGCAGTGCACAATCACCTACCAGAGATTTTTAACAGCAGTTCACACAAGCACAGTCTTTTGTAGGGACTTTCAGCTTCACGTTTCTGTCATTGCACCTTAAACCTTTTTCTTTGGGGAGGTTCTGGGAATGCACTGAGGACCACTACAGTTACAGCAGCACAACTTGGGCTCCAGTTGCATAATTTGCTAGATTTCTAAAACACAATCAGTGCTCCACTAATAAATCTGAGAAAAATCCAGTCAAGAAAATATGAATCTTGCCATAGGCTTCAGTCTGAATTCAAGATCTGAATACACAAAAACAGTACAGCTGTGTATTTTAGCATCTAGCAGGGGGAAATGCTCTTCGGCCATGCTCTCTGTTTTACCAACCCAGTGAAACAAAACCAATTCAGAACAAAGTAGAAAGGAAATATTTCTAAAGTTTTCCCCTTGTGAGGATTCCAATCTAAGGATTAACGCAATGAAAGTTAAGCCGTGGGTCCAAAGTCATGTAATCATTTCTCAATAAAAGTTAATAATAAGCTTTGTTTTGTGGTTATTTCCCTCTTCTCCCTCTCCCAAAATACTTTTTTTTAAAACTAGTTAATGGCTGCAAAGACACCTCTTCATTTATGGAGAAGTTATTTTAGCCAGTTCTTACGTATAGGGCAAACTGGTCTCAAACAGTTTTGTTTTGCTTTTCAACGGGGACAAAGTCAAGTTTCAGTCCTACGAATCTGTACATCTGCGAACAATCCTCCGTCACCTAAGGACTTACTATTTTCAAGTGGGATTTTGGCATGAATAAAAACCCATAAGCAAAGATTTTCAAAGATCAGGACCTAGAACTACATTCTGAATATAAGAATTGAAAGGCGGATTCTTTCTTGTTTGTTATACCACAAAGGGGATTTTACTACAAAGCACTTTATAAGATTTAAAAAATGCAGAAGCTGGACTACAGCTGACATTTAAAAACGATTGTTTAGAAAAAATAAAGTTGCAATAAAAGTAATGTGTAATTCATTTACAAATACTATATTTCATTCATCCTTTCATATTAATATGTAGACATGAATGAAATTTGGTTTTTTAGGTTTTGGAAAAAGGAAAATGCCAGAATTATGCCCCCTCTTACTTATACACTTCGTATCTAAATAACACATCATTTTCTTGTTCATACTATATTAGGTCTGACAATAAGTAATTTATGACTACAGTCCTTCAAACCAAGCTACTAAATGAGCAATCATTCCAAACTTTGACACAGGAGGAACCGAAATACGAGAGAAAGACACGGGCACTTGCTGAAACAGCAACGGAATAGATAGGAGATCTCACATGTTTGTACTCAGCATAAATTTTGTTTAACATGGCAATTGAAAGGTGGATCAAAGGATCGACCAGAATGCATAATATCCCAATTGTCTAGTCTGCCTGTACTATTCTCTTAATACTCTGTTTAATTTTTGCGGAAGAAATCTCTCTAAATCCAATGTTTTGAAAATCATAACTAATGATACATGAGTCACATTGCTTGGCAGCTTTCAGGTTCTTCTGATTGGTAATGTCATGTAGCTATCTTGGTATGAGAATGTCAGGTCTCGGGGACTCAAAGCCCTTACCACATGCATTTTTCTTAGCATGTGAGTAGTCCAATGGGAGCAAACACGGTAACTCCCATGCAAAATGTGTGGCTGGATCTGAGGCCAAGAATTACATGTATAAGAGAGGGAAGAGAGGAAATTCCACAATAATGACTGGAGCACAGTCAGAAGAAGGGTAGAGGTGCCAAGGCAGTAGCCGTTTCCTGAACCACAGCCCTGAGCTGCACCATTTAAAGTTGTCACGTTTGGTCACAAGTCAATGGACACATAGGATCAAGGGCTAAAGAAAAACACCTCCAAGAAGACCGTGCCGCATTTTCACCATCACAGGAAGCCAAGGCTATATTTGCACCCCCAGAAACTAATGCAATGAATGCACGTTCAAAAGATTTCAAAATCAGCAAACGCCTTGCTTTGCTGAAAATTCCAGTGCCAGAAGCCATACGATTGACTCAAAGCAAAAAGCATTTCAAGTGAATCATACATCCAGGCAAGCCCAGACAGGACAGTACGTATCAATTGGCCGTCATAATGGTTATCTCTCTTTAGGAACTTTTGTGTCAACAAAACCCCTGGCAAACACAGACCAATCTCACATGCCAGGCCCAGACCTGTACTTCTTCCCGTGGTAAAGTTCCCACAGGTAGCAGTGGAAATTTTACCTTAGGATCTGTGTGTCTCTGCCATTTGTGTGAAGGTCAGAGCTGAGTCTTCTGTACGGAACAAGTAGCTACACACATCTTCATACTGCTCTGTGTTGCGTCCTAGCCAGAGAGCCTCCAGCAGAGTATCTGAGGAACAGGGGGTGAAGGAAGAGGGAAAGTATGGTCTCCCTCCCCTGACACAGTTTATGCATCAGCTTATCAACCCTCCTTCCTAACCCCTCTAGAACCATGGCCAAGTCACTCAACAGAAGTTTTGTCCAATGCTCAACATTTATTTTCTGCCATTCTTCCATGCCCAGTGGGTAATTTACAAAAATTTACAAAAATCTAGCTTCGCTAGATGGTTCTACTGTGAACACAGTGGGTATGAGCTCTCTGATCTACAATAAGCTGAAACTCACAGACAACTTGGGCCGGTGCTCCTGTGGCTAAGCATCAGCAATTCAGGCTTATGGGAATATATCAGATGGCCTCCCCGCTCCCGTCCTTAATTAGAACTCTATTGAATTCTCCAGTGTGTCAGGCTCTTCTGCTAAATTCAGACATAGGGTTCCTTAAAATGGAAGTCGGCTGATGATGAGGTGGTTTCAGTAGTGCTAGTAGAAAAACTTAACTGGCAACTGTGGTGTGGAAAACACCTAAAGGTAGCTGAAGCTGAGGAGGGGGAATTTTATCTGTTTGCATGTTTTTCTGTAGTTCCCACCACTGGATTTCTAATATCATATTAAATCCAGAAAGCTAAGTAGCCTCCACCTGCAGGATTGTCATACTATTCAACCAGAACTGAGGTATTTCTCTTCCAGCTCTGTTTAACTGCCCACTTGGAGGCAGTTGTCCTCACTGAAGGCGGGTGTATATGGTGGGACAATGCTTTGCACACTTGCTATAAACTGTGTAGCACGAGTTTATAGCAAAAAAACTTCATAAAAAGTTTATGAACCCATAAAAACTTCAGAGATTGCCAGGTATAATATAAAAACAAAATCTTTCTTACAAGTAATCATTAAAAGTCTTGCAGCTTTTCATCCAAAGACGAGGCATCTCTCTGTTATTTCATTTACCCAACTATCTTGCATTTATTGTCAACTGAAAACATTTTTTTGTACTCCTCCTAAAAATTACCATACAACTGATTCGGTGCCAAAACCCTCCCATTTTCCACCCCACAGACAGCTGCAGCAGATAGGTGAAGCAATGGCAAAATGCTGCCTCACTTCTATGAAATTATGTGGGTAATGGGATTGGTTTCCACGAAGGTCTTTGGGACATTCATTGCAGAAGCCGCTGCCCAAAATCAACAGAAAGAATTCGGAGTGTTGATGGAAGTGGTTCAATGTAATCAGTGCATAACCTCTATTTTATTATTTATTAACATTTAACTGCAGTCACAAAATACAAATAAAACGCATGTTAGCATTTTAAATTAATAAATAATCAATAACTAAAATAAAGTCTCTTTCATGGCATGAAAGTAGAATTTTAGGATGAAATAGCCATTGCACAACAACCGTGAAACAAAGACAAGTCCAGTCACAGTGGATCATCAAACTATCAGAAGAACTCTCTTGCTATGACCAAGCAATGATGATGTTTCATCTTGGGCTTCAGTGATTAGCCAATACGCTGGCTTTTGCGGAGTCACTTCAATTTGGAAGATGAACTGATAATACATATAATTTTCAGTTTTATGGATTTTTGTTTAACAAAAATATAGATATATACAAATTTCCTGGAATCTAACAGAAAGAACAACAGCAGTAAATTTCAGTCAACAGCGTGCTCAGAGGGCCCTGCATTTGAGAGAACCGTACTCAAAATTGCTTCCTTTGCTGGCTTAGTCAATAAATAATTCCCTCCTCCGTGTGTTTTTGCTGCTAGTACCAGTTAAATGCCTGAAACTACACAACTTGGCCCCGCTGTAACTTTCCAGCCACTGCTATTCAAGGCTGCATTTAACTGCTCCTTCCACTCAGCCTGGCAGAAAGGATGCCAAACGTAACTATTGGCCCAAACCAAGTCTCCAGCTGTCTCTGGTTCAGCTTCTGATGTCTGGCAGGCATCAACACTCTCCACAGTAACAATTCCATCCCAGCAACTGCCTTTTTCTTCTACTGAACCTGGCAAAACATCACTAGGTCTAAAACTAGAAGCGTATACACTCAAAACAGGTTCAGGCAGCTACATTTTATAGACTGGGATGAAAAGAAAAACAATCAGGAAGTATGATATAATTACAGGGTAATAAAACTATAAACATTGTTAATACATTAATTTAATATTTGGCTTTCTCATCTGGGTGTACAAATGCACAGATGTCCAATTGTTTCAATTTTTGGTTTGAAAAAGTATTTTTTTTTGACTGATGTCCATCAGTAGATACCTAATTTTCTCATCAGTGACACAGAATAAAAGGTATCAGGAGTATTACCAAGGGAAGCTCACCTTCCCAAAGAATAAGCAAAAAATATAAAATTAAAACTCCCATTGTTATAAAGATTTAATTTGCCTGGGTGTGAAAAAACCTCTACAGGAGGAAAAGTGTTTATATAAAAGTAGGGAGGGCAAAATGTTACAGCTGCCATAAAAAATGTCCTCAACATCCAACTTTCTGACTCTTTTTCTGAACCTCTGTGCTGAAATTCTGAAACCCTCGGAGAACATATTTTTTCAGATGGGGCCCATAAAAGCACAATTGTCCTGGCTAAAACCTTCTCATGCTGAAAACAAGGTTCCCATAGACAACAGAGGGAAGCTCATTATAGCCTTCATTCCAGAGCGGCAAGAAAGTTGGCTAATGACATCTTGGCTGGTGAGCAGAGATTTGCGTTCGTCCCTCCTGAAGAGAGGATGCTTGCAGGAAGGGACAGCGTGACACACAAGATCTGTGACTCACGGCAGTAAGGGCTGGGCGGAAGGGAGCAGAGTTGAAGGGAGAGAAGTGGGTGGGATGCAGGATTTGTTCCAGGGGAGGACTGCAGATGAGGACAAGAGGGAGACTGCAGGAAGCAAGGATGGTTACGAAATTTGGAGAGACATCAGATGGTCATTCACCAAATTCAGACTTGGACCAAACCTTGCTGGCCAATAGAAAATTTGCAGAGGTTCACCAGTTGCTGGTTTGAATAAAGTGAGTAAACATAATCGCCTGAGAATATCAGCCATTTTTATATCCACAATGAGCCTGTGAAACTTGTTTTGATTTGCTTAATTTAAACTACCTCTCCAAAGAAGAGGCCCTAAGACTCCTTTGGAACAGGACACACTATTGTTCATTTACTCTTTTTTATACTTGAAAAAGTATCAGAAAAAAAATACTTTGGATGAAGAAAAAAACACCAGTAGCATTTAAACAGCTGATCTTGGGTGTCAAAGAGAGAATTTATGTCTTTTCCTTGTTACAACAAATGCACAGCTGCCACAAAGCACTCCACCCCTTATTTAAAGTGAGAGTTTCTGTGTCTGAAAATCACCAGACGAAAAGCTGTTTATGCCGCCTGCAGAGGACTGAGGTGTTCCAAGTATGCTCCATATCACTTATCAACAATAATATGCCTGCAATTAACTCATGGTTCTGCTGAAATATGAAAAGTCTGTTTTAGTTTTTGAGAAAAAAAACCCAACCAACCAACAAACCTTCTGCAAAATTATATTAAAACAATTGCATACATGCACAGTACTGTAAAGAATTCTGCATACGCCTATTACAAATAATTTTGAACCACTCATAGGTAGGGCAGAAGCCTCTGAGTGACAGCAAGTAAGATAAAAACTCAGTTAAAACAGCTAGCCATTTGACCAATGATGTTCAGGGATTACCCTGTGAGGTTTAGGAAGGTAATCCCATTTTGTCTGCATGGGATGGAATGAATGTACCCTGCCGTGGATCTCACCGTGCCCTCCAGAGTCTTCACGTTGTTTTTCTGCATAATTGCTGGTGTTGTACAGGTTGAGAACAAAGCACTGTATTTTTCAGACGATCAAATGCCCCTTTGCAGATTATCACTTTGAAAAACTCATTATTTAAGAACAGGTCTGAACAGAGGACACATCTTAAATCCCTTCAATGCAGGCAGTGATCTTCTCACAAGCCATTTTACCCCAGATTTCCTTTGAAGAGGATGCAGTGCTTGCTTTCTTTACTAACAAAAGTATAATGTCAGCTTTGGGCAATATTTGAAAAGAATATGAAAAACTTGAGAAAAAGTGAAACTGTTGAAAAATTGCAATTTCTTAGGTAACAGCTGTAAAAATCTATCTTTTCAGCTATGCACTTCCAAGTGTTACTATGAACAGGATGAAAGTGCCCTTTGCTAAAATGAATGATCTGAAAAAAGATCGTCACAGTTACTTATAAGGATCACAATACTTTGGTATCATTCCACCCAAAAAAGAAAAAGCAATATAATTTTTAAGAATTCTACAGAGAACTCAAGTCTACAGCGTATTTTTATAGAAATTTCTCTCTGTATATGTACAAAATGTATATACACATAGATACATAAATTCATATATATAAAAAAAATAAACCCCAGCCTTACCTACAGTGAAAATCTTGCAGTCATATAAGAATGAAGTGAGATGAAGCCCTTACTCATAATGAGAATCAGATTGTGAGAGGAAAGAAGGTGAAATCTGGAAGCTAGTTCCTACTCGAAAAACCACGACCGTGAGGAAGGCTGTAAGTTTCTCTATGAATCAGCCAAACATCTGATCTCTGGGGATAATTAACTGCCTGAAAATAAATGCATCTGGAACCTTTTTGTGGAATAGGAGGTAGGGAAAAGAATAGAAGCAACATAAGTAACAAAGCTCAGGAGCTTTTCGTAGATAACTCCTGTAAAGGATTTCACAATTCCTTGGTAAAAATAAGTGACTATTGAACACAAAGCAAAGAAAGTTAAAATTTTGGCAGCAGACAGTACTTTTTGATCTACCCAAATAAAGGAAAAAGAAACTGCAGAATTACTGAAATAATAGTATCAATCACATTTGTTAAAACAGAAGTGACGCAAATTAAAATGTTTTTATGCTTTTTTAACACAGACATACTGACCAGCTGCAGTGCAGGCTTCCTGCAAGACACAGATAACACGGACGTTTCTTCACAAACTGACAACCAACAGGAAATACAAATCAAAGCCAAGACACCATTTCTTGCACAAGTGCAGCAAAAATATAAGCCCAGTTAAATTCCCCTAGGCAAATTTGGTGGTCTTGCTCTCCATGTGCTCTGTAAATATAGCCTGAATGATGATGACTGTGACACTTATATGCAAAAACAATTGGAAATATGGTCTGAATGGGACATATACTTGCCCCACTGTGTATACTGTAACATATATTTATGTATTACAACTTTATCTTCTATAGAGTATTTAAAATTCCTTTAATTAACTCAAAATATGATAAATACTTAGACATGCTTAGATATTTTAACATCTTTCTGATACATATTGCAGGCAGAGGTTAAAAATAGTCATAAAAGGAAATAGCTCTTTTATTGCAAGTTATTTAATTGCTTCAAACTAAATGTAAGGGGCAGAGCCGCACCATCCCAATGATGCACTTTCCTCTAAAACCAAAAGCTTGCAGAACTGGGCTGTTTTATTTGCCCACTCCTGTATACAATGTGGATATTCAAATACTACTCTCAAATTGGGAGGATATATGCATCCTTTAGAAAAATGAGATTCCTGGCTGTGGAGTGGCTATTCTTTGAATTTGGAACGTTCAATGCTGTCTTAAGACAACAAAACCAACTGATAGCTGCAATTATTATTTTTCCTTTAATCAGTAAATCCCTTTAAAAAGTGTAAAAGAAACACAAAAAAGGATTACAAGGTACTGAATTGTAAACAGTACTTTACATGATTCTATAAAAAGGAAACTAAAATCATTTCTGACCTGCTGAGAATGTGAATGCTATGTTCTGGGATTTGCTCCTGCTGCTAATAGATTTTAAGGGAAAGGTAGTGCCAAACACTGAGCAGCTATGTGTCCTTATCATAGAAACATATTCCAGCAGACAGCAATCACACAGAAACAGAGCGTAAACTAAGTTGTCACAGTTTCCAAAAAACACTACAACGAAGGAATCTAAGAAGGAAGAAGGTAAAAAGTACCATGCAGAGGGTACAAGTACACATGAAGAAAATCAGATTCTTCCAAGAGGAGGTCACGAACCTTTGTCCAGGTGCTAACATAACAACATTTGTTTCTCATCTCCTCTGCCTTTGCATCTCCCACTGGTTTCAGCCCAGATGAACGCATGGATGGACATAAAGCCCTAGCTGTGTGCACAGCATTATACAAAGACTTTTCCTTGGGGTGCAAGTGAGCTTTAAACCGTTTTTGAGCTCCCAGCTGTAGGACGTTGGTAGAAGAAGCTCTGCAGGAGGACATTTTGGTATGGCACCCTGAGGGCTGGAAGTCTCTCTGAAGCACACTGAGCGCAGAGCATTTATGGGATGCCACAACAGGTTGCCACCACGCTGGGGTGCCGGCACCACCACCAGGACAGAGGATCGAGGTTAGCATGTCCTGTGGGACAAGGAGGGTTAAGTTTCACAACTTAGCATCTCCATGGCAGCACGGAAGGAATAGAGGGCGGCCCAGGGCTCTGCAGTGGGAAAAATTATTTCAACCGGAACATGATGAAAGGTAGTGCCAAGGACTTACTGCACAAAAAAACTGTTGAAATTTAACCTAAGAAAGCAAACTTGAAACATGCTGAGCTTGCAGCCAGACTAAAATCAATTTCTTTGGCACTTTTCCCTTGTGTGGCGTATCTGGAGACTGATGCCTCTTCAAGAGCAGCTGGCGCTGGGCAGCATTGCGGGGTGGTAATGGCATTATGAGGCTTTGCTTGCGTGGAGACAGGGCCGTCACGGCTCCTTCCTTGTGGGCAGTGCTACCTCCTGAATGTGGTCCTGCGCTTGAGGCATAACCCAGTCCACTTTCCATTCATGAAAAATTTATTTTCTTTCAGTTCTTATTTAGATCTTTCTTAGATCAACTAGATGCTTATTCTCTCATACCATAGTGCTTCAATCTACAGCTAAGGTCCATTGATGTCTCTGACATTTTGATTACTAACCTATTAACTAGATTACAGGTCCAGTATTGTTGTCTGCTAAGATATGAAATAAAACCTTCCAGCCAACATCTCTGACTGCAGGACTTCAGTCTGAACACGCACAGACCCAGACCCAACTGGATGCAAATGCATGTAGCATATTCACCTTTGCACACAGAGTTCCTGGGCAAAGCCGTCAGATGTAGGGGACAATCCTTAAGGGGTGTGAGCAGGGAATAAGGATTCCCTGCTACAAATGATTAAAATCAAGGCAGTCTTATCAGAGCAGGGCTGTCAACCATAGACCTTTCCATTCAAACGCACAGAGCAGAAGAACTGGCTGTTGGGGAACGTCTTTCTGTGTTTCAGTCCCTCAGCAGCACACAGCTTGAGAAAAGCCTCCCTGAGCCCCTACATCATACTCTGAGCAGCCCACCCTTTCCTCAGGTACCTTCCTCATGCACCACTGCCAACTCGGTGCTCTGCTGCCTGTCGCACGTCCCACATCAGTGAGGAGGTTTGCTCTAACCACACCCCATTTCAATTACAGATAGATTGTGGTTTTATTCCTCATAAAAATGATCATATGTAGGTGGATTTTGAAAGGCCCTGGGTTCCTCTCTGCTTTGAACAATTTCTACTGCCATACGCTGGTGTTCAGAGGGGTTCCTGGAACTGATCGTGAAATCAAAGCCAGTGCACAGCCATGGGGTTCTGTAGAGATGCCCCTGTCAAAAGAGCTGGGTTTTACTTGTGCTTTATCAATAACTCCTTGCACATCTTCTCCCACCTCCCTTTTTGACTGTTTATGTGTTCCATGGGCTGGAATTCCTTTCTACAATGTCTGCATAGACCCTGGGAGAACCAACTGGGGCTTCCACGTATTTCTGCAAAAGAGGGCAATATGCATTTTTCCGCTGGATTTTTTATAGCTAACTTAGCCACTTTTGTACTTACTGTCTTCTAATTTACATACCATCATATCTATTTGCTTATACAGATGCAAAGCTCACTGGTGGCAGGAAGTCTGCATGTGGATCGTCATTTCATCTAATTTACGAATTTTCTCTCTTATGGTCCCTTCAGTCCTTAGCACCGTGGCGATTTCCTTTTCTACCTTTAAAAGGTTTTCATTAATGAGGAGACAAAAATGCTGTCATTCCAGTAGCAGGAAAAAACAGACATCTGTTCCATTGGGCCTCCTCTTTCAATTTCCCTTAAAATTGCACGATCTTTGCTGCCTCGTGTTAACCTCTGCTTCTTTTTTTT